>CANYBF011054577.1:0-17236 GCA_948192965.1 Dalechampia spathulata | reverse complement strand
ATTTCAAGCGATTTTTAATTGAACGATTCTATCATAATATGCTCAATTGTTTAGTCTAATGAAAGTACTTATTTGCTTACTTATTTAGGTTGCTAGTTCACGACCATTGCATACTCCACTTTTGCCCTATAGCCCCGACGCGCTAGGTAACCCCTTGAGAAGATTGCATTTTTGCTCTAAGTGGGCCCTCAATCCATATGTCACAAGCCTTGCTCTAGGTCACGATGAAAGCCCCGCCTACAGTGGTGACTCCACTAGGTATCTATAGTGAAAGTGTGGTGGCATTGAAATCTTTGAGTTTTATATCACCTTTCTCATTCTAGGTAGGGTAATTATATTGCATTTCATGTATACAATTTACATCTGCACACCACCATTTGCCTCATATCAAATCGATGATTATGGTGAGTGATTACCTAAGACTCTATTTGACTCCTCAGGAAAATGAATCTGTCTTCACCACTTGTTACCTTACACCGTTGACCATCAATGATTCTTGACAGATAGATACTAGGTATTATCCTATATCAATGATTCCATTAAGTTAGATAGGTTATAGACAACGTGGTTGGGGACCTTAGCCTATTCTTACTGAACTAAAGCCTATATAGCTAACCATAGCAACATTTCAAAATATGACCTTTTATTCACATGATATATGGATCTATGTCCTATCGTATCAATGGATTTGCCTAAATCTAGCCACTTTTCTCACTTTGCATTGCTTTGCTAAGAGTCAGAAATCCTCTCATGATTTTGTGATGGTTGCATGACCACATGCCTATTCCATTGGCATTCTCTTATCATAGCAATATAATCATGTTGTCTTGCTCTGCTAAGAGTCAAAATCCTCTTATGATTATGTATTGGTTGCATACCTCATGCCTATTTCACTAACATTCTCTTATCATAGCAATATGATCATGCCAAAATATTGTCAAATTTTTACTATAATCCCTCATATAATCAAGCAACAATTATCTTTTACTTGCCTCACATACTGAGAGTTTCATGCCTTGAGCTCCTAGTGGAACTCCGGGCTAGTATCTTACATAAGATATTTTACACTGATCAATCTTTGTGGAGGTATAAGGGTGGTAGGGAGCACTGCTATGTGCTACATATTCACTAACCTTCTTGTTTTTTCTATTAAACATGCATACATGCATGCTTATGCATGATTTTCATTAACTATTTTCTCTTGTAGCCATAATGTTGGCTGTTTCCTAGCATAGGTCATGCATATATCCTACATGTCACATCACGCACACCATATACAATTGCATATGCATACACATGCATTCATGCTAATTCTATCTATCATATGCAGACCATGTTAGACTCACAGCCTACTAAGAATGTCACTTCTCCATCTGATACTTTCTACTTAGTGCTGGATGACGCCTTACATATTGTAGTATAGCAACTCATCGATTAGGTTATGTCCAAGCTCTTGATCAATGACTTCAAGACTCTCTTGCAATAATAGATTTGAGAAACTCTTAATTCTGGAGATTTCATCACCCTACTAGCTCCAATGAAGAATAAGGGGAAAGCAGTCAATCTATACAACATTAAGATAGATGAAGATATCTCACTTCATATGCATGATGTTTGTAAGTCTGATACATCTACTTTAGAATAAAAGATAGAATAGTTGGAGTCTATCATGAAGACCAAGGGAATGGGGTCTTATCTCTACTTTGATAAGCTTTTTGTCTAAGCTATCAAGGGGCTTTCTGACAAGTTCAAGCTCCCAGAAGTTCCCAAGTACAACAAGGTTGGAGATCCGAAGAATCATCTTAAGACCTACATGATGATGATGAGTACTATAGACTTGTTAGATGAGTAGATAATCTAACTATTCTTCATTTCTCTGGAGGGACCAGTGTTGGCCTAGTATGATAGTCTCAACAAAGCAACCACGGTTGAGTGGAAGCCTCCCTGCATTGCTTTCTGCAAGTAGTATGTGTTCAAATCCTGATTCAATGTCACTCTATTGGATTTAGAGATAGTTAAGTAGAAAGCTAACGAATCTTTCATAGATTACTTTAGCCAGTGGATGGATAAGGCTGCACTAGTTAGATAGATGCCATCAGAATCAAACATGATTAATAAGCTTATTATGGGGTTTTTGCCATTGTACCAAGATAAGCTAAAGTATAAGACCTTCCATACTTTTGAGGACATTTACTCTGTTAGTCAACAGATTGAGTAGACCAATAGGTTAAAGAAGAAGGAGCCTTCCTTCCTCAAACCCAAAATCACCACATACATCCAAACACAACATAAATCCCACTGTATCAATGTCTTGTAAACATTGAATCCTATACTTTAAAACACTACCCAGTCCCAAAGGTACTTGAATCTTGGGATGCCACTTTCCAAGGTTTTTGGGCATCTCCTTAAAGCCAAACTTATTAAGCCTCTCAAAATAAATTTCTAAACACCACCCTAGCCTCAGTAGATATTAAAACCTACTATCACTACCTCCAACATCATGGCCTTAACATTGATGACTGCCACTCTCTCAGGTGTGTTATTTAGGACTTCATTGAGAAATCCAAACCCTCAACCAAGATAAACCCATTGCCTAACTGCCATAAAGCCAACCACACTTACATGCTCTAACCAGGGTTGTTAGAATCCTTGGTCATTAATTCCTTCTCACCCCTTGGCAGTAAGGAGATTGTTCAGCTACATACAATCAATTTTTGGCTTGATAATGGTACAATAGTTTAAAGGATGAGTCTGCAGTTACTTAGAGTTCCTCTAAGTTTAAATTGGTAGAGGGTCAAGGTTCTAAAAAAGGTGAGTCAGTCAAGACTTCCAAGGCAGCTAAGCCAGCATCTAGATCTTCCTAGCAACAAATGTCCTCTTGAGTCCATAACATGATTTGCAGTGGTAAGGTGTTCACTCCTCTTAATCTTGGGAAGAAGCTGGATGTTCTAAAGAAGCTGACAGAGATTAGACCCACCAAAGATGAGGCTATCCCAAGCAGTGCTCCAACTCTGTAACTTGCTAATAAGGTTGCTCAGTCGATAATGTTATCATCAAACAGTTAAAGAAGACATAGGCTAACATCAATATTTGGGACTTAGTGCTACCTTCCTAACACATTGATGGGCCATCGTCGAGGCACTTTTCTAGCATGAGGATTTCTTCATCTGCCTCTACCTTCAACATGAAGAGCCAATTAATAAACCAAGATTTACAATCTAGCATGATCACTTTCTCATATGCAAATTTATCAATCAAGGGTATCAATCACAATAAGTCACTCTTCATTAAGGTGCACATCATAAACTTCTCCATCCTTATATCATGGTGGATGATGGTTTAGGCATCTAATGGTATTTCCCAAGCTCAGGATCCAACCTTTAGACTTCAAGCCATCTAAGACTATCATTAGGGTTTATGATGAGTCTAAACAGGAGGTTACTGATACCTTCACTGTGATTGTTATAGTCAAGCAAATTGAGTCAATGGTGGAGTTTATAGTTCTCAATATTTTAGTGTTGTTCACTTTACTATTAGGCCAGCCATTATTCCATCCGCTGACAAGTATGTCATCAACCTTACACCAGAAGATCAAATTTCCACATAACAAGGATGTGGTTACTATTGCAACTGATGATAAGGTTTCCTTAGCCTGCATCAGAGAGGATGTTCCTCTCATGACTAGTTTTTAGATTGCTGTCATCAGATAACTTGATTCATACTCATACCAATTAAGTTCCATCATAGAGAAAATGTTACTCAACATGAACTTTATGCCTGGCAAGGGTTTAGGCCGGTACTAGTAGGGTCTGGTAGAGTTCAACGTCTCTACAGCCATGTAAGAGGAGAGATATTATATTGGGTTCAACCTCTACACTTTAGAAAAACTAAAAGAATGCAAGATGGTTGCCTTTATCCAAGGGGAGACACAGCATGACCGTGCTCTTAAGTTACCTAATTTAGATGATTTCTTTGACCAACAGTTCACTATCTTTGGTGATGTATATAACTTTTCAGTATCCAAGAAGATTGCCAGTACTTCTTCCACCATCAACTGTAATGATGCCTTTCAAATCTTTAGTGATGTTGCTAATCTCACCATTGGTCATCTTGAGCCATAATTATCTATAGTTGCTACACTAAAGCCTAAGTTATAGAGTTTGGATATGGAGGATTTGCTTCTTCAGAAGGTCTACGAGGACATCGCCATACTTATAGATAGTACTTTTGATAAGATTATGTATGAAGATGATGATATCCCTATCTCTGTACTTTTTGATGATAATGTAATCCCTTCAAAATTTAATGTAATGAAAATAGCTTTGCTTATGTTTATGATGTGTATTCTGATGTCATTGTGCATGAATAAGAGCACTTTTGACATTAATGCATTACACATTGAAACTGTTAATATTAGCATAGGTGACAAGCCCTATCCTCTTCATATTGCATTTGACTTAACCTCTGATGAGAGAACAAAAATCATCATAGTGTTAAAACAACATATAAAAGCCTTTTCTCTAAGCTACGAAGATATATTAAGTGTCAATAAAACTATAGTGAAACATAGAATTCTGCTCAAACTTGCGTTTAAGCCAATTAAGCAAAGGTTGCATCGGTTCCAACCAAAATGGGCTCAAAAGGTTAAGAAGGATATCCAAAAGCAATTGGATACCAAGTTCCTTGAGGTGGTTGACTATCTCAAATGGTTTGCCAATGGCTCAAAAGAATGAAGCCAGAGTTAAGCATGCTATCTACTACTTAAGTAAGAAGTTATTGCCTACAAAATGCAAATACAATACTATTGAGAAGCTATTCATGGCTATTGTCTGGGTCACTAAGAAGCTCAGATATTGCTTCAAATTTTACCAAGTTCAGGTGATCTCTAAGGTTGATCCTATGAAGTACTTGTATGAAGCTCCTTTGCTTGTGGGGAAGCTTTCCAGGTGGCTAATCCTGTTATCAGAATTTGATGTATAGTACATCATTAAAACGGTGATCAAAAATAGAGCAATTTCTGAATTCTTATCTTTCATATCAGTGGATGATTATGAAACCTTTGAACTAGACTCCAAATGAGCATTTGAGGAAGTTAATGTCCAGAAATGGCAGTTGCACTTTGATGGTGCAGTCAATAAAAGAGGTGCAAGCATAGGAGTTATGCTAATCATTCCTGAAGGTGAACTAATCATGCTTTTGAAGCGGCTAAGCTTTCCAGTCACTAACAATATGGCTGAGTATGAAGCATGTATATTTAAGCTCAAAGCATTGGTAATGATTGGTGCCCGAGATGTAAAGTTATTTGGTGATTTGATACTTATCATTCACTAGTCCAAGATTGAGTAGGATATCAAAAAAGAAAGGCTCAAGCCTTATACGAAATACATGAAGCTTATGATTTATAATTTTAGCTCATGTTAGTTTATTTACACCCTATGTTATAAGAATCAAATGATCGATGCCTTAGCTATACTGGCTTCAGTATGCAAGTAACCACAGTATCAAGTTTAGTTAAGGATTCTTTGCCATGAGGGAGAACGAGTTATAGTACTAGACTAGTAAGATGAGACTCTATGGTATGTTGATATCATAAATTTTCTAAGAACCAATGCTTATCTAGAGGAAGCTAATAAGATTGAGAAGCTAGCTTTGAGGAGGCTAGCAACCAACTTTACCTAGCATCAAGGTATTCTTTATAGAAGAATAGTTGATGGTCTGTAACTTTGATGCATATCAAGGAATGAGATTGATCGAGTGTCAAAACATCATGTTTTATGCCCACAAACCACCCATTATAACATAGTTCAATTGTTAGAATAGTTGACTTGTGTACATTTTGTATTTTGCAAGTCAAAATAGTGAGTTTTAGGAAAACATGCTTAAATGGGAGATTTTAAGGCTTATTTGGATTTTGGAGTTTCGGGACACTGCTTACAGGCATAAGACTGGGAAAAACAACCTGTCAAAGCTGTGTTTTGGAGAGCTGAAGGAAGAAGAAGTTTAGTCAAACTCAAACTCCTACAAGCTAGAAGCTGATAAGGCTTGCAGGCATAAGAGACACCAAAATGACAACACTTGGCCAGTTTTGGAGATTAGACGAGGATGAGTTTTACTTAGACTTAATCTCCTTAAGCTGGATGAAAAACTAATTAGGAACAATTCAAACTCTTTTATCTGAAGATTAGGATTAATATTTATTTTTATTTTATTTATTTTCCCTTCCCCCTATAAGTAAGAACATATGTATGGAGGAAGGGTTTGCTAGTCTTAGTTTAGTTTATTTTATACATTATTCATTCCTTTTATTTTAATTATAGTTTTTATTTTCTTTATTTTTATTTTATGTTTATTTCACCACTGATGCAAGGCTAGGCGATTATTTTTCCCAATTAGAAGCAATTCAAGTTATTCGTTAATGATTATGTGAGATCTAAATGATCCTAATTCCATTGGCAAAGCACTATTATCTTTAACTCTGAATCACATAGAACCATTATTGTTCTCAGTGCATGTAAATAAGGCCTGTTGCATGTTTCTAAGTTCTAGCATATAGTTAAGCGGGTTGTTTGATACAGAAAAGTCACTCGACTTGCTGAAGTGGTAAAGCAAGATGCTATCCTTACTGTGACATGTAATAGTACTTCTTGTGGGTTAGAGGATCTAGTTTGAACACAAGGAATGTTGGGTCGCAACTGTTAACTGGAGTGGGGTCTTCCTAATTCCTAATGCAATTTTGGGATGACTTGTGAGAATCTATTTCCACCTTATCTATCCTGGTATTAGAGGTATTTCACAGAGCTTGTTTCATGGCATCTTACAAATAAAGGAAGATTAGGGCATGTGAGACTTGCTCGGTAAACTATAACCGGCTTAGTGCCATTATTGCCTTTGGATTATTAATGAATCAGTGATCATATTCAATTAATGAATACTTGATGCTTTAGTTGGGAGAATTACTTTTTATTGATTTTCTCCAATTTATTTTATTTGTTTCTTTGTTTATTTTAATTACTTTCCAATTCACCTCGTTTATTTTTTAAATGCAAAGAATTAAGTGAGTGAAGCCGTCTCAGTAGGATTCGACCCTTACTTCCACTACTGTAAAATCATAATTCCAACATGTGGTTTATAAGGAATTAATTTGATGGAAGTGACAACCGATCAGAGATCAAAATAATCATGCAAATAGTACATGCTGGTGTTTGTGGGTACCACATGAATTGATTCACTTTGTACATAAAGATGTTGCATCAAGGGTATTTTTAGCTTACCATGGAGACAGACTACATACAATTTATATGATGATGTCATGAGTGCAGATTCATAGAGATCTAAGTCACATACCACCAGTTGAATTGTAGAATTTGATGATACCATGGCCTTTCTTAGCTTGGGGAGTTGATGTCATGGGTGAGATCCACCTTAATGATTCTAATGGGCATTGATACATATTGGTGGCCATCGACTACTTCTCTAAGTGGGTGGAGGCAAAATCTTACAGTAAATTGAGGGCAAAGTAGATTGCCAAGTTTATAGAGAAGAATCTCATATGCTAATATGGGTACCACATCACTTGGAATCTGATAATGAAGTGCAGTTCCAGGGCTAAGTGGTTGACTTGTTAAATAAATATAGGATTGAGCATCATTGATCTTCTCCATATCGCCCTTAGGCTAATGGGGTGGTGGAAGTGGCCAATAAGATGATCAAGTAAATCTTAGCCAAGATAGTGCAGACTTATAGAGATTGGCATGAGCAGTTGCCATTTGCTTTGTGGGGTTACAGAATCATTGCAAGGAGTCCTATGGGTGTTATTCCCTATTCTCTAGTTATGGGATAGAAGCCATATTGTTAATTGAAGTGGAGCTAAAGTCACTTCAGGTTATTATAGGAGCTCAATTACTAGAAGTTGAATGGAAGATGATTAGATATGAATAGTTGGTTGCTATTTATGAGAAGTGGCTGAAGGCTCTCTATCATTACAGCTCTATAAGAAGTGCATGATAAATGCATTCAACAAAAAGGTCAAGCCTGTTATCATACAAGAAGGTGATCTAGTTCTGAAGCAAGTTAGATTGGCTATCTGCGACCCGCATGGAAAGTTTAGACCTAACTGGGAAGGCCCATTCTTAGTTAAGAAGATCTTCTCTAAAGACATTGCTTACATTTCAGATTTGGAAGGTAACGAGTTCTCAAAACCTGTCAATCTTGACAAGCTGAAGAAGTATTTTATCTAAAGCAAAGGGTAAAAAGAAGACTAAAATAAAAATAAAAGTCTAGTGAGTTGAAAACCTACATAAGAGGCTCACATAAAAGTTAAGATAAAGAAAAAATGTTTGCTCGAAGAGTTGAAAATCCGCTTGGACTGCTCATGTAAAAGTTAGAGCTTTTTAAAAGCAAAAATTATTGCTGCTATGCAAAAGAAAAATTATTTTTCATTCATGCTGCTATGCTCATTTTATCATTATTATATGATGTATATCACACCATGTCATGCTTATGCCATGTCATCTTATGTACAATGCTTATACCATGTCATCTCATGTGTCATACCTATATCATGTCATATAACATGTCATGTTTATGCTATGCCATCTCATATGTCATATCTATGTCATGTCATCTTACATGTCATGCCTATGTCATGTCATCTCACATGTCATGCCTATACCATATCTCACATGTCATGTTTATGTCATGTCACCTTACATGCCATGCCTATGCCATGTTATCATATGTCATGCACATACCATGTTATCTCACATATCATGCATCTATCATGTTTTATGCCATGATTATCATATCATGATTTGATTGTTGTATCATATTCACCATGCTATATTTGCTATGACTGTTGCTATGCTATACCCTGTTGTATGCTTATTTCATGCTTATAAATTCTTACCTACCTAAGGCAATTAACTCAACTAAAATGGTAAAAGTGAACTTGAAACTCTGAGTAAATAGATCTTCACCACCCGAAACCATCTCCGAAGGGTTTGACTTAGCACTCATGCTAATGGGTCGGTTGAACCAATTCCGGAACCATCCAGTGATGACTCCATCTTGTGATTCTTTTAAGTTCATCTTATTCCTTAAGATAGCCTCTTGATAAGACAACATTTTTGCTCTAAGCAGGCCTCCAGTCTTGGTCATGGTAAAAACCCTGGCCACATGCAAATATATCCAAATTAAGGCATAGAATCATCTCACAAGCTAATCACCAAGAATTTCATCAATCATACCTAAAGCTAAATAATTTATCCAAATTGATCATATCAAAAAATGCTAAGTTTAAAAGCATATTCCTAATCATCAAGTCATAAATAAAAATGAGTCTAAAGAATTTTGAGAAAAATAAGACAAATTGTAGAATAACTTGCAAAAAGAAAGCAAAGTGCGAAAATTTTGAAAAATTTCTATCAAATATCCAACAGCATAAAATTTGGTCTACAAAAATAACTCAAAAGTAGTAAAATACCCCTCCCCCTCCCCCTATGCTTAAAAAATATTATCTTAATGTAAGATAATTAGGTAGCAGGAAAATAGGAAAAATAAAATGGAGAGTTTAGACATTACCTGATTTGTCATGTTGCTTGTGGGAGACTGCTACTGCATTTTAAGTGAATGATGCAGTTCATAAACCTCTTCATTCAATTCATCAAAAAGAAGGAAAATTTAATGGACAGCTTCCTTTATGCTAGTTGAGAGCTTATTGAGTTTGGTGTGCATAATTATGAATTCTTGGAGTAATACTAGCGTAGCAGTTTATGTGGATTGTGGCTAAGGAGTAGGGACTGGTGGAGGCTCAATTTCTATCTTCCCCTATTGAAATACTATGTTTTTCATTAGAACACTTAGACCTGGTAGGAAAAATCCAAAGTCAGGTGCCTCTAATTTCTTACATAAAAGTCTCATTTCATCCAAACTCGGTAAGTCAAAAGGTAAGAGATCAAATGCTTTATGAAGATCAATAAAACAGGAATCAAGCAGCTTCAGTTGAATGGCCAAGTGTGTCAAAATATATCTTAAAATAAGTTGCTTGGATGCTATGATTGTTGTCTTAAGTTGGGCTACCACGAAGCATCCAATGTTCACCTATTTCTGTTCAACCATGTACCAGAGGAAGAACAACTCTACTCTCGTGATAATGCCTAGTGAATCATTGCTATAAGAAAAATAATATGCAAGCAGCCTATGGAAATATGTCAATAAACTGTTAAGCTAATACGAGTCCTTGGCCATAGCAGGGTCATATTTCTTTATCATAGCACGGGTATATTCCTCTCATACTACTTTAGCATTAAAATCTTCTGGGATATCACAAAATGCATCCATATAATCATCAAACACTTTATCAATAAATCATAAGATTAGATTAAACTCATCAATAGAAAATGAAAATTAATGTCCTAATAATATGAACCTAATCACATCTAGACTATCCAAAGTTACAAGTTTGTTTTTATCCAAGATAAAAGTGTTGTAGAACTCATATATCAATTCATAAAAAACTAGGCAGTTAATTTCAAAAAATCTTTGCCAAATAGTTCCTACAATCAACTTAGCATAGATCAACTTCAGCTTATCAATAACAAAGTAGTCAATAACCTTACCTTGCATAACTCTCACTCACTGTTATGTCAAAGAGTTTCTTCTCCTTATTTTCAAATTTCAAATTGCTTTTTAGTTTTGAAAGAGGTGGTGGCAGAATACCTTTCAACCATTTAGGGCATGCTCATATTATCAAGGTTTCTTCTGGTTGTTATTCTACATGAGGTTTGGCTTCTTTTATAACTTCCTCACTTGGTCTAATTTCTACCATTTCTACATTTGCTTGTTATTCTAGTACTTCTATAGCTTCTTCCTCTTAGCTTGATTCTCTCTCCTCTTCTTAAGTGTCATCAAAATTAGCTGTATTACTTGAATAAGTTGCTTAGTGTATTCATCAATTGTATCATTAATGATTTTTGATGGTAGCCAAGAATTTTCAAACTAACGAGCTTTGAGAGGATTCTGATCGATGTACACCTTGATTCTGATGTGTTGCATGTCAATGGTGGGTCTTGTTGGAGGAGAAATCATCGATTGTTTCTTGGTGGTTGGTATGAGTGGTTCCTCATCCTCTACTATGATCGATTCTTTGCCAGTCTTTCTCTTATTCGTTAAACCTCCATCGATGGCTTTGCGCGTGTAAACCATTTTTCTCAAGATCCCTAATTTAGTAAATTAGGGAAAAGTAATTTCTAAGAGAGAGAGAGAGAGGGAGAGAGGGAGGGAGGAGTTAGGGACTTACATGATAAAAAGAAAGGATTAAATATGTATATTAAAAACCCTTAATTAATAAATGAAAAGAAAAGAAAATTTGAGTCAATGTAAAATTATGCTTCCTCTATTAAAATGCAGTGTTTCACTCCTTACCTTTTAATTTCAATTTTTGCCACCAAAAATAAAGAAAATTAAATCAGACTTAAGAATTAGAAATATTGAAAGGTTGAAGATAGTAAAAACTGAAATTAACTAACTTAAAATGAATTACCATCTTATTTGGTGCCTTACAGGCATAAGAATTAATGAAACAAAATAAAAAACATAAACTAAGAAATGTAGTTCTAGTTTTATAAGTCCTAACTCAACTTCCTGATTGATTTTACTCGTTGATGGGATCTCTCAATATGATTTCATATATCAATTGAGTAGAAAATCCTTCATAGAATAGTTTAAGTCGATGTCCGTTTACTTTGAATATTTTTCCTGAATCTAAGCTTCTAATTTCAATTACTTCTTACTGGGAAATTATAGTGACTTCAAATGATCTTAGCCATCTCGAATGTAGCTTTCTAAGAAATAGTTTCATCCTAGAATTGTACAATGAAACATTCTGTCTAATTATTAGCTTATTTCATTTCAAATATTTATCATGGAATTCTCATGCCTTATCGTTGTAAATTTTTGACTTATCATGGGCATCATTTAGTATCTCTTCCAGCTCATAAATCTATACCTTTCTATGGTTTCTAGCCTTATCAATTGACATATTGCATTGTTTGACCGCCCAAAAGGCTCTGTGTTCTATCTCGACTGGTTTATGGCAAGGCTTACTATAAACCATTTTGAAAGGCGACATCCCGAGAGGATTCTTATATGCTATCCTATATGACCATAAAGCATCGTCAAGTCTAAGGCTCTAGTCTCATCTGCTTGGATTGACTATTTTTTCCATAATTGACTTGATCTCTTTTTTAGTCACCTCTGCTTGCCTATATCCTTGTGGATGATAGGCAGTGGTCATGCAACGAAAAACTCCATATTTCCAAAATAAGGCAGCTATCTCTCAGTTGTAAAACTGCATTCCTTTATTGCTGGTAATTGCCTTTAGGACTCCAAACCTATTGAACACATTAGTTGTGATCAATCTAACAATAGTTTTAGCATCATTGGTTTTTATAGCCTTAGCCTCCATCTATTTTGATACATAATCAACCAATACCAACTCATAAACATTATCAAATGAAGGTAGGAATGGTCTTATAAAATCCATGCCTTGTATATCAAAAACTTCATATACCAAAATACCTTTTTAAGTCATCTTATTTCTTCTCCCAAATCCTCTTGTTTTCTAATAATTCTTATAATATTAACAAAATAAATATGCATCACTGTGGATTGTTAGCAAATATAAACCACTTTCTAACACCTTTATCGATGTCTTTCATAGACCAAAATGTCTATCACAAGCATACATATGGTAAAACTAAAGAATAGAATTTACTTCAGTCTCAGGAATGTATCTCTGAATAACTTGATCAATGCAGTGCTTCCAAAGATATGGTTCATACCATACGTAATACATAGCATTGTTCCTGATTTGATCCTTTTCATTTCTTGACAGCTCCTCCAAAAAATTCCTGGTAATAATGAAATTAATGATATCAGCATACCAATGGGTATTTTTAAGAGCATATAATGCAAACTCACTAGAAAATTCAAGCAAATAGGAATAGAATTTATCTAATGCAAAAACTATAGTATATAATTCTTTCTCAGTTGTTGAATAATTGTATTGAGCATTATTTAGCATCCTTGATGTGTAGCTTATCACATAAGGATCTTTTCGATTTCTCTGGCCGAGTATAGCTCCTACCATTGATTGAGCCTTAAAATGTCATGTTTTATTCCCACAGAGCACCCATTTTAGCATAATTTATTTGTTAGAACAGTTGACTTGCGTACATTTCGTATTTTATAGGTCAAAACGATGAGTTTTAGGAAAACATGCTTAAATGGGAAGTTTTAAAGCTTATTTGGATTTTAGAGTTTCGGGACACCGCTTGCGGGCATAAGACTGGGCAAAACAACCTGTTAGAGCTACTTTTTAGAGAGCTGAAGGAAGAAGAAGTTGAGTCAAACTCAAACACCTACGAGCTGGAAGCTGATAAGGTTTACGGGCATAAGAGACACCAAAACGACAACATCTGGACAGTTTTGGAGATTGGACGAGGATAAGTTTTACTAGCACTTAATCTCCTTATGCTGGATAAAAAAGTGATATGGAACAATGCAAACTCTTTCATCTGAAGATTAGGATAAATATTTATTTTTATTTTATTTATTTTTCCTCCCTCCTATAAATAGAGAATGAATGTAAGGAGGAGGGAGTTCAGAGATTTCTAGTTCAGTTTATTGCTACATTGTTCGACCCTTTTTAATTTAATTCCAGTTTTTATTTTCTTTTATGTTTATGTTTATTTTGCCCATGATGCTAGGCTAGGCAATTTTTCTTCCCAATTGAAAGTAATTCAAGTCATTCATTAAATGATTATGTGAGATCTAAGTGATCCTAATTCCATTGGCAAAGAACTATTATCTCTAATTCTGAGTCGCATAGAACTATTGTTGTTCCTAGTGCATGTAAATAAGGCATGTTGCATGTTCCTAAGTTTTAGCATATAGCTAAGCGGGTTGTTTGATATAGAAAAGTCATTCGACTTGCTGGAGTGGTAAAGCAGGATGTTATCCTTGTTGCGATTTGTAGTAGTACTTCTATGGGTTAGAGGATTTAGTTTGAACACAAGAGATGTTGGGTCACAACTTTTAACTAGAGTCAGGTCTACCTAATTCTTAAAGCAATTTTAAGATGACTTAATGAGAATCTATTTCCACCTTGTCTATCCTAGGATTAGAGGTGTTTCATAGAGCTTGTTTCATGGCGTCTTACAAATAAGGGAAGATTGGGGCGTGCGAGACTTGCTCAGCAAACTATAACCAGCTTAGTGCCATTATTGCCTTTGGACTATTATGGAATCCGTAATCATATTCAATTAATGAATACTTGATGCTTTCGGTTGGGAGAATTACTTTTTATTGATTTTCTCCAATTTATTTTATTTGTTTTATTTGTTTCTTTGTTTATCTCAATTAATTTCTGATTCATCTTGTTCATTTTAAACATAAAGAATTAAGTGAGTTGAAGTAATCTCTGTGGGATTTGACCCTTACTTCCACTACTACAAAATTATAATTCCAACGTGTGGCTTGTAAGGAATTAATTTGACGGAAGCGACAACCGATCAAATTTTGGCGTCGTTGTCGGGGATGGCCATAAACAATAAGCAAACTCTCAAATAGATGGCCGCTGCACCCATAGATTAGTCCCCACTTTACATCACTTATGAGGACATAATAGGACCCCTCGAACTCAAATCCAGACTCATACAACTACTGCTTACTTTCAGGGGCCTAGAGAATGAAGATACATACAAACACTTGAAGGAATTTCATATTGTTTGCATAGGTATGAAGCCGCAAGGTGTAAACCTTGAACATATTAAACTTAGAGCTTTTCCCTTTTCTCTTGTAGATGCTGCCAAAGATTGGCTCTATTACGTGCCCACAGAAACTGTCACAACATGGAATAAGATGGCTAGATTATTTCTGGATAAATTTTTCCTGCCAAAAGAGCTGCCCAAATTAGGCGAGATATATGTTCCATTCGATAGAAAGACATGGAGAATCTTCATGACTATTAGGAATGCTTCCAAAGAATGTGTACGTTGTGCCCATAACACAGGATCACAGAGCAGAATCTAATACAATATTTTTACAAGGGATTATTACCAATAGAAAGGAAGATGATGGATGTTGCGAGTAGAGGAGCTATAGTAAACAAGACACCTTAAGAAGCTTGTAATCTGATTGACATAATGGCTTCCAATGCTCAGTCCTTTAGCACCGAAAGAGAACAACCTAGAAAGGTTCATGAGGTAAATGTTTCCAGCCTTGAAAATCAAATTAAATAGCTCACATCTATTGTGCAGGAACTTGTGACCAGCATGAAACCAACAAGAGCTTGTGGAATCTGTACCCAAACAGATCATACGACTGAACAATGCCCCTCAATTCAAAGGAGGGAACTGAGGAACAAGCAAATGCTATTGGAGGATTTCCAGGACCACCCCAAAGGAAATATGACCCGTTTTCTAAGACATACAACCCAGGTTGGCAAGACCATCCCAACCTGCATTATGGTAATCAACAGCCAAATTTTCAGCAGAAATTGAACCAACAAAAGCCTCTAGGTATGTCTCTAGAAGATGTTGTGAAAAATTTGGCAACTAATGTTCATGATTTTTAGTAGGATGTTTAGCAATTTCAGTAGACCGTGACTCAAAATCAGCAAAATACAGACACAAGGATAAAGAATATAGAGAATCAGATGTCTCAGATAGCTACAGTTTTGAGTAGAATTGAGTTACAAGGAAAACTTCCTTCACAGGCAAAAGTTAACCCCAGAGAAAGTGTCAATGCTGTGATATTGAGGAGTGGCCGAACACTTCCTAAAGTAGTGTCGCACCCTGTTTTTGGACCCAGGTTGTCCTCGGGTTGATCCAGGACCACTCCAGGTTGGTCTCGGACCGTTTCGGGCTGTGCCGGGCCAATTCTGGCCCGTTTCAGCTCGTCACCTACCGGACTTGTGCGATCGAGCATGTCTTACCACCGCATATGTGCAATCATACGCGATCGCGTATGTTTATGACACGCCGCATATGCTGACATACGCGATCGCATATGTCCCTATTAAATGCCCTTAGGCACCATTCTGCCTAGGGATCCATGTTTTTGCAAATTTTAGGGTTTAGCACTCAACCTAAGGAGTTTTTGGCGGCTGTCAGAGAAAAAACGGGATTAGTTTGCTTTCATTAGGCTAATTTCAATCAATCTAAACAATAGGATTCAAAATAAATTCACTAAATCACTTAGATTAGGTGGTTTTATTCCCTAACATTTGGAATCGGACGGTTTTCTTTTCCTTTTACTTGGAGCTAAGGAGAACCAACAAGAGGTTGGCATTTTTTTATTCATTTTTATTGCTTCTTTTATGTTTTTCTATGATATCCATGCATAAACTGCTGACAATTGATTCGTTTTATTGTTTTACGTGATTTTGTATGCTTTTTCTTGTTTTACTTTCGCCTCGTATTTCATGCATTATCATGTGCGATCGAGTATGATAATCTCAATATCATACGCGATCGCATATGATCTTCCCATTCACATATGTCTCTAAAATTTTGATTTTAATTTATTTTTAATTGTCGAATGTTCTGTGTTATGATTTCAGCCTTTGCGTATGATTTGTCAACTTTTTCCTCAATTGCGTATGTTTTGTAAAATGCATTTTGATTTACCTTTTTGATTGTCGAATACTTCTTGTTATGTTTACATCATGTATCTATGTTTTTCTCATTGTTTTGCCTCGTTCGCATATCATCATGTGCGATCGCGTATGATCTTCATAATATCATACGTGATCACGTATGATCTTGAATTTCCAATTTTATTCCTTGATTCCTGCATTTTCCTTATGTCAATTTAGGCATGTTTGCGTGATTCATGCATAATTTTGTGATTAATGTCATTTATTATTTGCATTTGTTCCTTTTTCTGTGTCACACCCCAGCCCATACCTGGAGGAACATGCTCTCATAGCATACGCAACGACCGTCCCTTGGGAAAGCCGCCACGTACCCTACCAGGGATACGTTCTATTTTCGACCTTTAGACATTCGTATGGGTACAAAACCTGTAGTAGTGGTGAAACAGTGCGTAGCGTGGCATACATTCAAACACACATGCATCATTCCCTGGATAATACATAATCACACATTCATACTCATAAATCAACAACCACACGGTCACCAAAGTGAAAGCATATATATATATATATATATATATA
>CANYBF011054405.1:0-19343 GCA_948192965.1 Dalechampia spathulata | reverse complement strand
ATTTAATTTGGTTTATTAATCTAAATAATATAATTGAAAAATTCACAAAATAATATTTTACAAGTTGTGAATAAAAATATGAACTTAGCTATTCTATTTCTCACCTTCATTCCCAAAGAATCAAGTTATGTACATACATATGTATATACACACACACAAAACAGAGACAAAGAGAGAGAATAATAACAGGAGTCAACTTTAATTAACATAACCATGTACATTAGATCTAATAATAGCTGCCAATCAGGTGGGAGGAACTAATGCCATTTCTAAGCCTTTTAGCAACGGATTTCGCGACAGAACTATCCACTAAACAGTCTTTTGTTGTAGTGATTGAATGTTGATGTAGAGAACTGCTGCTATTCCCATTACAACTGTTACATAGGAAACTCCCAAACTCCAGTAGAACCATGTCATGTAAATACCACCTTCATGTTCTTCATCATCATAATGTTGTTCTTCTTCATCAATATTTGGTGCTTCTTCAATTTTGCAGCTCCTGTGAATGATTCGTCCACAGAGACCACGGTTACCTCTGTATGTATCTACTTTCATCATATGCTCCTACAAGTTGTTGTATGAAACATCAAAGGTTCCTAGAAAGTTCAAGCCAACTAGTTGAGTTGGGATTTCTCTACTTAAATTGTTGTAAGACAGGTCCAGGCTCTCTGTTTGCCTGATGTTTGATAAGGCACTGGGGATGGAACCTGACAATTGATTGTGGGACAGGTTTAGAGCATGTATCCAACTTAGTTTTCCAAGTTCAGGTGGAATTTCACCAGTTAGGCGATTACAGGACAAATCCAATCCTGACATCAGATCAAGAATGCTTCCTTTGTAAATGGTTGTTATGGATTTTGTCAAAACTCAACTTGAACTAGTTGGATGATTTCAATGTCTTTCTCGCGTATGATATCCCGTTGCAGAAGGCCTTCAAATTTGTAGAGTGTAGACCTGGGTATTGTTGTATTCCATGATTCTCCAAGCTTGGAATTATATTCCTTTATGCTCCCAAAAGTTATGTTACTAAAACAATAGGGTATAAATCCGGAAAATTAGTTGTTGGAGAGATCCGAAATGCTCATGTTATTAAATTGACATAATTGATCAGGAACAGACCACTCAAAAGATTCTCCCCAGGAGGAGAGCCCTCAGAATTTGGAATTTCACCAGACAACATATTACTTTTGAGATTCAGAGTCAGCAAATATGAAGAGTTGAACAGCGTTCTTGGGATCGAACCTGTGAGTAGGTATCCTTGCAAGTTGAGATGAAGTAGATTTGAGAAGTCACTAGATGGTAAGGATCCTGAAAGAGAGTTATGGGAAAGCTCCAAGAGAAAAGCTGAAGATAGCAATTCACAGGATAGTTTACTTCAAAGGCATTGTCTGCCATGTTGACTGCTAACAGCATTGAACTGTTCATAGAGAAGATTGAAATCTCACCTGACAAGGATTTGGCACTAATGTCAATGACCGACAGTTCGGGTGACCAGAAAATCGCATCCGGTAGAGCGCCAATGAACTGATTTTCACTTAAATGCAAGTACTGCAAAAAAACTTAGATTGAGATTTGGTAATTGGCCGCGCAGTCTGTTATTTGATAGCTTCAAATAGAACAAATTGGAGCAGTTTTCTGCAAACCTATCTGTAACTTCTCCTGAGAATCTGCTGCCAGATAGATCTAGAAACAGCATATTGCGCATGTTGCGTGAGGAGATGCTACCTTGAAAAGCATTTTCAGAGAAATTAAGGGCCAATACCATGGGGAGCATCTCCGCTGTATTTTCTTGAAGCTGACCATGGAAGTGATTATCCGAGATGTCCATCTGTGTGACGTGATTACTAGAATTGGGCGAAAAGTGAAACTGACCCAAAGAAAGAAATACTTCCGAGACCGAGGAAGTCTAAATTCAAGCAACCAGTTGGGAAACAATCCTGGAAGGTTGTTGTGGAAGAGATCAACTAGGAGAAGACTTTGACTTGTTTAATCACAAAATGTTGACCAAGAATTAAACACTTTTTATTAGGGAAGATTAATGTATTTAATTTAGAATCCTACGTAATTATGATTTAACATTTGCCAATAATAACAAATAGATAAAATTATAATTTAATATTTTCTATCTTTATCATAAAATAATTAATATTATATTTATTAATCATATACGGAGGTTTGAATTTAAATCTTTTAAATTCATTGAACATGTTAAATCAAAATGAAAAAGGAAAAGAAAGCATTCATGTAAAACAATAAAGAGGAAGAAGGAGAAGAGTGAAGCAAAGAAACAACACATACATACCCACCAAAAATCATAATCCTTATGGAAAATTCCTTAAATTATATAGAAATTGAAGTTTTTTTTAATTACATAGTTAATGTTGAAAGTGGGATCAATCCATAACCAAGCTAAACGTGTACGCAAAATACTAATATAACACAAAGCTCTTATGGAACAATAAATCAAAATTAGAATCCAATGTGTGTAGCATATGATTGATCGTCTTCAAAGAATTCAACCCTTCACGCATTGACATCCACCCTCATAAAATCCCAACAAATATACTTTGAACGTGCATTTCAATATTGCGGAAGTTGTAATCATTATTATATATGTGTTGAATAAAGGATTCATTCTGTCTTGTTAATAAAACATGAAGGATGATGCAGTAGCTTGCTTTGTCATTTTCTTTAGGAAATATTTGGATACATTTATTGGACCGATAATATAATCATGTTATTTATCATTTAAATTACATAAATATATTTTTTTTTGTTCAACATATAATTTCATTTATCATTATAATATATATATATATATATATATATATATATATATATATATTATATTATATTTGATTAATTGGATGAAAGTGTGAAATAAATGAATGATAGGTGGACAAGAATTTCTTATGGGACAAAACTTTAGAAAACCCCTTTCTCTTCTCTTCTCCTCCCTTTGTTTATTTCTCGGCATAAATAAGGCCAAACTAACGTGTGTGTATGTATATATATATATATTCCACTAACCTTTCATGCTTGGCTACTTTCATGGCTTCCACTACAAACACCACCGCCACCACTCCCCATCGCTCAGCCTCCCCTACCACCACCTTTGTCCAAGCTGACCCCTCAACATTCCGCACCATTGTTCAACAACTAACAGGCCCACCTCACCCCCCATCAACCCAAAACCTTCCGTTAACCCATCCAAACCGATCAACCACCGTCCCGGGTCCTAAAAGTCCTCTATTCAAGCTTAAAGAAAGGAGACAAAGTGCAAGAATCTTCACATCAACCTCATCAACAACTCTAGCTCCACGTATAACTTGGAACATCATCATCATCGTAATCTTTTTCAGTTCAGACATCAACCGCTTGGATTCTTGATGTCTCCTGTGTCAACTTTGGATTTCTTTGGTTCTTGTTCCCGCCTGATCAGTCCCAGATCACCTTGTGAAGAGTTTTCTGGGAGCTGGAGTCCAAGAGAAGGAGTGCAACAGCAACAACAAGAAGATGAAGAGAGGGCTGTCGCTGAAAAAGGGTTTTATTTGCATCCAAGTCATTCAGCTGTTAGTAGAGGAGCTCACCCTCCTCAACTGTTGCCTTTGTTTCCTGTATGTTCTCCTAGAGAGGTTATGATTGAGGACGATGACGACGATGTTAATAACGACCGTAATTCTTGTTCTTGAATTTGGAAATATTAATCAACCTTAGTCTATAGTAGTTTGAATGGTTCTTATGTGATTTATTTTTTATATGATCTGATTTGTGAAAATGTTGGTTTGATTGGATAAACCCAAGAATTTCTCATGACATCAGAGTTTATACGGTTGCAAAAAAGTATACAATTTCTTAATTTGACTTGCTTTTTCTGAAGAAATAACCAATATAATTGGTTTTATTATTCAAATAACAGAGAATTATTAGGCCATTCAGTTAAGTAAAACTCTGCAATGGGTGGACTCGCTGCCAAAAGGAAAAGGAAAAGAGAATGGCCTGGAAATATTTTAGTAAATAAAGAAAATGGCAACAGTAACATGCAGGGAACTGCATTCCAGGCGGCGTCTGAGTCTGATAAAGTAATGGCTATGATTCCTCTCGAGTCCTGGACGTATTTACTGTTAAAAAATGCTTGTTAGCAGGAGGAGTAGGCTCCTATTCTATTAACATTATTGTCATAATGTGATTCCTTCACATGCAGTCTCTGCCTGAGCATCTTTTTTCTTTATTCAGTCTACTGTTTCTATCAGCATTTAACTTGCTTTTTTTCCTGCTATGCAGTCTGCCAGAAACCGATTCTTGCTTGTTTCTTCATTTCAGCAGCTCATCAGGATAAAGGAAAAAGCCCTGCCCTGCATTCACTTGGTAATGGAGTTGCATCTAATCATAGAGGACTACATATATGCATGCTATCGCCTGACGCAAAGCCACAACAAGACAGAATAATAGTGTAAATGACCAACAACCAGAACGAAAAATTGATGACTTTGGCAATAAGTTCTTTTATTGATCAAAACAAAATCTCTATTCAAGACAAGATTGAGATTTTTACAGAGATTATTAGAATGTGACAAGTTGAACCATAAACAAATAAAATTGAATACAGATAACCATCATAATTTCCCTACTAAATATTGTCTTTCCATTATTTCTGTACTGTTAAAACTTAAAAAGGTGACATGAAGAGCATTGTTAAGACTCATAAAAAAACCTTCATAACAAGGACTTCACCTGCCTAGTTACTTTTCTGATCCTGTCCGCTATTCTCCTCCTTCAACGAACTGAAGCACAGATAGATTGTTGGTTGTACAACCTAGTTACTCCATTTGAGAACTGCCTGTTTCTTCTCCGCTTCGTCACAACAGTAAACCCTTCGGCGTCACCATTCTTTTTTATATTTACATCTACTCCTTTTGATTGCTCTTCATCATCAGACTGAGTAACAGGGTTTGTGTTTTCTTCACTCCCACACAGCATTTTAATGATTGCAATGTCATTTGAAATTGCATCTGAAGAATTTTCCGAACTGACATGCCTTTTCTCGCTAGGTACTGACTCACTTGCATTGTCATCATTATGCTGAACTGAATTCACAATGAAGCTAAGTATCTGCCTAGCAAGCTCGGCATTCTCAGATTCAGAGCTTGTCTTTCCTGACCTATCATCTTCAATTTCTTCGCTTGATTCCTTGTCTAAGTTCTCCTCGTCTGCCTTGCTTTTTTCTAGCACTGTATCCTTTGGAGTATTCAAATCTCTACTTCCAGAATTTGTTTGCCAAGCTTTTCCGGGTACAAATTCAGGTGCATGTGGATTCATGCTTCTAGGAGGCATTGCCATGGGAGTTGGGTATTTTAGCAAACCTTGTTTCATGTGGTAAGATCTTGTAGTTCTGTAATACAGCGGAGATCTAGGTCCACAAGGAACTCTAGCAGCAAGTGGAGGTACCACTGGCTCTGAAAGCATACCTTGACTAGCTCTTACATCATAAATGCTCGTCATGGCAATAGAATTTACAGGGTGAACAACAGATGCCATTCCTGGGTTGAATGGTTCAGCAGCAGCCGAAAGCTTTCTCCCATTTGTTTCACTGGACTTCTCCTGATTATTCGGACTAGAAATCTCATCAATTTCAGAGCGTGAATTTTCTGATTGAGTTTGACTATCATGAATTTCATCTGTATCAGCATCATCCTCAACATTATCAACAACTGAAATATTTTTGTTTTCTTCTGCACTCACTGCCTCATGCTGGATGCTGCTTGTCTGGGTTTCAGGTTTCCTTTCATTTGATTCTTCGACCATCTCCAATAATGGTTTCAAAATGGTACCTGGTGGTGCCAAGGCTACTTCTTTGTAAGATACAGATTTAGAAGCCATAGCAGTGAGATTTGCAGGAGGTAATGATTTAGGCACGGAAGTCTTTTGCTGTGATTTAGTTGGATTCTCAAAAACATTAGCACCTTTTGATTTCTTTAATGATGTCAACTCCGTTGTGATGGTCCTGGGAATTGCTTTAGAAGCTGATGAAATGGTTTCTCTCCAAAGCTTGCTATCTCTAAAATTTGAGTGTTCAGACCGATTCACATTTAACTTTTCAAGAGCTGGCCGTCTACGAGCAGATTTCCTGCCACCAGAGTTCCCCAACCGCCCCCTAGGATTTGCTTCTTGCCATCCTTCGTCAGTAACCGTTTCTTCAACTTCTTCACTTGCAATTGTGACGTTACCTTTTTCTTCTGATTCTTCAAGTTGAACAGTATGCAACTTCGCTTCTTCAGTATTGCCACCGGCCAAAGACACAGCATTTTCCATTTCGTCGACCATGGTATCTTCAAGTATTTCATCTTGATGGCCTTTATCACCATTCTGAATTACCTGTCAAATAGAAGATTAAGTTACTATGTTAAATTCTAAACGAAAATTGAGATTGGTACTTCTCTTCTTCGAGTAGCGGATAGACATCAATGTTAAGAAAGAAGAGACTAGACAAAATTCAGTGTTTGGCTCTGACTGTTTTCCAATATTGTTCTGGAGAATGCATAATGTGACCGCATGTTCATCAAAAGTGAACGACTTAACTTTCAATTTCTAGGTAAAAGTTTGATTAATGGAATTTTAAGCAACACCCAAAGAAATGCCAGGCTGATGGTTTCAGTTTTCATAACAAACCACCAGATATTGACCCTAAAATCCAACACAAGATTATGTAAAAAGAAGTTACGAGCTCAGACTAATCTATTACAAGCAATAAGACTACCTTCATGCGCCGCTGTTTCCTTGGTGCATCACTTCCTTTATCTTGATCAGGACTAATGTAATCCAAGAGATCTGATACGCTGCCACAAAATAACACTGATTTGGTATGCCAAACTATGGTTGCAGTTCTAAGAATAAGTAATCAAGTGGAGAATACCATATCAATACCTAAGGTGGCCTTTGCTTGCTATGGATGCATCTGGCTTTGGAGTTCCATTACGTGCTGCTTCTTGCTGCTCCAGGGCCTTCGATTCAAAATATTCAAGCCATGCAGCAGCGTCCTGCATTAGAAAATGAAACGCCTTAGTCAGGCAGTGGACATCACTTTCTTCAAGAGTTAGACAACATAAAATCTCAAGCGGAAATTACCATTAACTACAATTAAAAGAAACGCAGAATTACCATTTAACTACGATTTTAAACTTGGGCAAAGATAACAGTACATTAAGCTGGAGAATCCAGTACAATCGTGAATTTAATGAAATTTAGAATCTCCATCGCTAGAAAAGAAATGCCAAACTTTTCCTCACTATTCTAGATTTTACTTTAAAAGGCGAGTTTGACAAGTTAAGGACACTCTTTTCTCGTTACCTGTGTACGGAGATCCTCTGATCCAAGCTTCGCTTGAAGTATCTTGAGAGTAGTTTGCTCGTGTTGAACACTGAGGGTATATGCTTCCATCAACGATAGAGCTATGGCGATGGCATGATAGCTTGCGGCTGTCTGTCAGACAAAACAAGTGCCAATGTCTGTTATTTTGAGTGAGGAGTAGTTTACAAATGGTTGATTTCATTTTTCTTTCTCTGTTGTTGAGAGAGAGAAAGAGAGAGAGACCTGTATATGATCGACTCCTAATAATCTCTGGTTGCACTTTAGAGCTTCATGCAGATATCTGAGAGCAATGTGAACATTTCCCATACCTTCTTCCATCATAGCCACATTGATGTAGGTTGCAGCAGTATTAGGATGTGACAGTCCACAGGTGAAATGAAGAAGGAACAGGGCACGGTTCACGTATCTGGCAATGAAGTGCAAAGGAAAACATGACTTTACTAGAAGAGAATGAAAAAAAATAAAGGGATATAAGTGAAAGAACCTCAATTCAACTCCATTATGCTTTAAATTATAGTCAAGATATTTGGTGGATGAACCAATTTGATTAAAATTTTCCATTTATTAGAAATTGAATACCCAAGCAAACACTGAATAGCGAACCTGAAGGTGGACAGATTCAATTTTTTGGTATAAAAAGTATAGACCAACTAGTTAGAAAAAATGTGAAGACTATTGCCTAGTAGACTCGACAGGTGATCCTTTTTGACTTACTTCAAAGCTAATTCAATGTGTTGAAGCCGATAATGAAACACAGAAAGATCTCCATAGCTTTTCATTGTATCAGGATGGTCAAGCCCAAGTTCCCTCTCATTGATATCCAAAGCCTTTTGCTGATAGATGGTTGCCTATCAGGAAAAGAAAATGAAATGAATCACCTATACTGGTCATGGTATCCTGTATTACTGAGTGGAGAATGCCTAGCATAGAAATGATAAGTAATGTAATTGAATTCATTAAGTCATCTCATCAATATTTTGTTTCAAGTTGCATCACAGATTGAATATAAAATACCTAGCATATGCAAACAATAACATACTCCAGTAACTTTTTAAATTCTTCAAAGTCATTCAGTAAAGGAAGTTAAGAGCTTGCAGGCTGTTCATTTGTATGCAATCTAGCAATTTAATGAACAGTTCTATCCTTCGAATAAACACATAGTTCTAACAAATTACTTTCCTTAAACAGAAATAATAAAACCTAAAATAAGATTCATAAAACCAAAGCTGATACGAGGCAGATGAGGTTCCAATACCTGATTAAAATCCCCTGTATGGTAAAGAACTACAGCTAGAAGACTGTAAGCACTTGCAGTAGTTCGATGATAAGGACCACATACAGCAATCAACTTTGCTAGTGCCTTCAATAAAAGAGACCATATTATGAGATCGATGGATGCCAAATAAATGATGTAATAAAATGCTTTGATGTGTCATTGCATTGGTTAATGGTTGAATACCTTTGTTCCATAATTAACCGCATCCTCTAGTTTTCCTTTATCAAGTGCAATCTTGGATGACTCTAGTAGAGTACGTCCATCTGCTGAGGAGCATCCTACATGCTGTAAAGCATAACACAAACATCTAACTCGCATCGACTTTGCAATAGCTCAATAGTAAAGATATTCCAATTAACAAAAGAGATGACCTAACCTTACACAGGGGAACAATGCCAATGATATCGGATTTCCTGAAGGGGTTTGGGCTGTCCATATCATAATCTCGTGGAACCAACTCCAATCCAACCTGATATGATACTAATATTACGAACTACTCTTGAAACTTACTTCAGAAGCGAAAGATAGATTAAATGGAATACCTTATGACAAAGTCCCCTGAGAATAGAGAACTTCCTTAGTCGCAGAAAATCATCTTTCAATGTCCAACCAAATCTTCTGGAAAGAAACATACGTAACCAATGCAACTTGAGAACATAATCATCCCTCGTATGTTGGTCGTTATCCTCTATGCCGTTGGATCCAAGTAAGAAGTTCAGGGATGACGCAATAGCAGCAGATAAATCTGCTACATTGTCCACAGATGCAATGACTGCTTTAACTATGTGCTTGAAGGCTCTAATAATCATCTCATGGATGCACAGTGATTGAATATGTGGAAGCTTTTCTGCCAATTCCACCTAATTCCAACAAGATTTGTGCAAAGACATTTTACAATTCTTTTGAAAAAGATAAAGTATTTTAAACCCACAGAGAGATGGATCTAAAAGAATGCAAGTATCACTTGTTTTACTAAGCCAAATGCTTCATGAAGAAATATTTTGTAACTAATGTATAAAGAGATGAGCACACAAGCACGCAAATAACCACATAACAAGAACACTTACCACTCTGCCCAAAGAGCGCATCTGTAATCCCCTTAAATGCATAAAGTCAGTCAGAGTACGACCATCAACAGGGGAAAGTTCAAGTGAGCCAAAGTCTGTTACCTGATGAAGTAAGAAATCCACATCATAAACTAAGCACTACTCCAAGTCAAACATTATGGCCAAAAACAATCTACCATAAAAGAAAATATACCAGTTTTGGCAAAGCAATATCATCATAATATCTGTATGCCATTTCGATAAGCTCATCCCCTGACTGTTGCAATAATTAAATTCATAACAGTTAGCCCCACAGACTAGCAGAAAAAGCATCAGTCCTACACAAAAAGAACTACAATACAACCTTCAAATGAAGACCAGTTCTTGTTTCCTTTAGACGCAAGAAGGCATCTTCAGAAATCAATTCCTTCAGTTCATTCTTGTAGTTGGACTCCCCATAGGTATGATGTCCTTCATCAGTTCCCACATTTAGTCTGCAATGTTCAGTGCCACTTTCTTCCTTCTCAAGGACACCATTCGCACTAGTTATTGTCTCCCTTTTCTTCAAAAACTTAAATTCCTTTCCAAGTCCTTTCACAGCATGTCCAGTTTCACTGTGCTCAGAGCATTTAGAACCAGAATCAGTTGCTTGCTTCTGCAAATGCTGCAACCAACATGAACCCAGTTCCCATCTAATGGACCTTTCAGAAGCAATTGGTGACTCCTCCAGCTTGGTCAAACTATCTTTAACTACTTGTCGAACATGACATCTGGATGTTTGTAAATCATCAAAGGTGAACTGAGGTGGCAGACCTCCAGATGATTCGAGGAAGCAAGATTTATGAAGCAGAACCCTTAAGCTGCAAAATTTCAGAAATTTATTTAAGTGAAGATGTTAAAAATAAAAAATAATACCACATTGCCTTGCAAAGCATTATTATACTCTTAATAATCACTAAAAAGGTTTGACTTGTCCTGTACATTGTCACAAAGTAACCTTGCTTCAACTATCCTTGTTTGTGGTGTTATTCTACAAACAGGTTAAGTCATCAAGCTGAGCCAGAAATACAACCTGAAGTGCATTAGCAATAAAATCCCCCTTATTGTCCATAAAGTTTCAAAAGCATTACATCAGACCAAGGTAACAAGTTACTCAAACAGTAGACAACCAAAACGAGCTCTCTTCTCCATGAATATCTCAAGTTGCAAGCATTCAAATATTTTCTACAGAATTACAGAAGCAGCCGTCAGAATCATGCACTCAGATGTGCTAGTTTAACAGAAACAGAACTTACTTCTTACAACAGCCACATGTCAATTGTTCACAACTTCCTGTTTACTTGCAATATTCAATACTGAGATTGCTGTAGGATGTCTCTCCAAAACCATATCTCAATGTACCAGTTGACCAGAATCACAATTTACTACAATTCTAGCATACATGTTCTATTAACATATCATGGCAGGTTCTAAAAATCCTTCAGATAAAAAAGGAATTGGATCATAGTTTCAACCTGTTAATGTTAAGAGAATTAGATCCACCATCTGGTTGATCATTAATTTCATTATCTTGAGCTTCGCAGTTTCTCTTCTTTGCTTCACCGACAACTCTTACAACTGCAGTGTATCCACAATGTCTCACTATGACAATACCAAGTGAAGAAGTATCCTGTGAAAATTGATCTTATAATTTTAGCATCCTTTCTTAGAAAAACGTCAAGATATCTAAAAGTTCAAATTATCTAACATAACCTTTGCATTCTACCATTATAAATGACCACCACATTACACATCCGTTTGGCATTGTGCAACAAAGATTAGTAATTAGCTGCATGATAGAGGGGATCTTGAATTTCATTTTGAAATAACCATGAGGAGAAGCCAAAGTGCACATAGATATTGGCAGCAAGAACGATGCTCACGCATCCACAAAAAACAAGTTTAAAAAGAAGCCTAGAAGGATAAAAATTATCGATGCTGATGCAGAAGGCAAGACTTCTTTTGTAATTTGTTTATTTGTCTTCAGAAGGAACAACACATGATTTAGATAGGTTTATTCATTAAGATTATAAAAACGTGTTTCATATTAACTCGTGTACATGTGGATGGGTGGAGATCTGCGTGTGTTGTATGAATAACCCAGTGAGTGAAAAGCACAAGCAAAGGTGAAGGAGGAAAGTGGGAGAGAGGATGAGGTTACGGAGGCTGTTAGCTGGATTCCACTATTACACGTACTTTGTGTGTGCAAGCTAGACGTTACGTTATTAAGAAATAGGATAATGCACTTACATGAACGACTACACTCTCATCGGCCGTTATCCCTTTAAGCAAATTCCTTTGAGCAACTTCCTTAGCAGGAATACCAAAAAACTGATTACCATCAATTTTTTCCCTAGACTTTGAGCTTGCATCTGCTGCATCCCGTTTTACAACAATGGACAAATCTCCAACACGATTTTCAATAATAATTGAATTCGAATTACAATTTACTTCTTTTGGTTGCAAGCTGGAATCAAGTATATGACGTATGGCTTCAACAGCTCTGAAAATTGCAACATCAACAAATAGGCTATGAAGCAGAAAGGCCTTGCGATCTCGTATCACTCTTTCCTCCTCAGTCTTGCAAGGTAGACTAGCCAATATTGCAAAATCCCTGGCCCATGGTCGAAGATCATATTCACCATTTCTACCCTGCCCCCCACCATTGCCACCCCAATTTTCATCTTCCGTGGGTAGGGAAGGGAAGTTTGATGGAGATTCGGCAACAGGTGGAGGAACTAACCATGTATTAGAACGAAATCCATAAGGAAGATTTCCAAACTGTAAAGGAAAATTACACGAGAATGAGTTGCCATGAGAGATTTAAATATGTACCAAAAAGCAATCAACGAAAGAGAAAAAAAAATGTCACCTTGTTATGTTCTACAAAAGCTTTCATAAGAAAGTTGTAAGCCTGCAATGTCGAAACATAGTATCTCTAAATTATATAACAGAACGATTATACGAAAACAGAAACTGAAAAGAAATGATACAGGATGGACTCCATTTTTCACAAATTCCAAACTGAAGACAAATATGATATGAAGTATCCACCTTAGCAAAAGCACGGCTTAGATTTTGCAAAAGATCCACCAGGGAGTGGCTTTGTGAAAAATGGTTTCCCGCGGTATAGGAATAAAACCCCTTTGCAGATGCCACGACATGTATGAGCTTCCCATTGCAGATTTTAATCTACGTAAGCAACATTGCAGATTCTTCAGAATAGTTGCCAGTGAACAGAAGAACAAATTCATAAAACGTTTCAATGATGATATATATTCCCTGCTAAAAGAATTCGATAAAATGCTTCAAGAACCTTGTTATTTTTACTTCATTGTTAACTACCGTCGAAATCCTAATACTTCTGATGTTTCCATTGAATTTCCAATGCGGATTTAAAGAGTTACAAGATGAAAAAAAGCCAAAACCATTTGCAAAAAACTGCTGCGACTGAATAAATATATATATTTAGAAAAGCAAAAAAGAAGACAGAACTTTTAGCACTTGTTTGGAGAAGATCATATTGAAGAGTAGAAAGTGAATCGGAATAATATAAGAAAAATCATATCACGTCATATTACAAAATATTCACAAAAAAAAATTTTCACAAACACGAGAAAATTGACTAGAACTGAATCCTTGCAATTTTTTTTGTTTTTACTTCTTGGACTTCCAAAGGAGGTGTTATATGTATACCTGAATTTCAAAATAGTCACCTTCCCGCCTCTGTTCTCCGTCCTTACCGTTACACTTCTTCAAACCTTCAAATTTAACAATTGATTATGACAATGGAATAATGATAATAACAGTAAATTTTTCAGGAAAAAAAATGGTATAATTGGACGCTTACTGAGGATGGGAGGAGAGAGGTTCGAGAAGGAGAAGAATTCATAGAAATCAGAGAGCTTTGGAGTGGGATGAATCGCCACCATATCCGTATTCTCCGGCGACGAAGTTGTGGAGCTACGAAGGCCATTGGTAAGGGATGGTGCAGCAGTTGCGGTGGTGTGATTAGGTCCAGTAGTAGTAGTGGCGGCGGCGGTGTATTTGGACTTAGATTCCGACGACAGGAGTTGTCGCTTCGGTTTGGCAAACCTGGTGGTGCAAGCGACGATGTCTAGAAGCCGCCTTACTTGAGCTACGGCTTGAGCTTCCTCGGCGTAGTCCTCTGAGCAACATCAGTGGCAGAAACGTAAATCTTTTGGAAATTGTCAGGCAACATATATTTTAATAAAAATTGAACACTGTACTGTTATTTCATAACATAATTATTAAAAATCCAAAATTTATGGGAAAAAATGAAAATGTAAAAAATTATAATCTACAATTTGTAAAGTTTTAACCTCAACAATAGCTTAATTTCTTCAGAAATTCCTGGCTAAAATTTATTACCAATAATAATAATCTGAATTTTGAAAAAAACCATTATATCATAGTAATAAAATTACATTATTTAAACTATAACTTAATTAATAAATAACTATAAAATACAAGTAAATAATATCATTAGTTCAATCATGATTCAGGCAACTATTTCCAAACGGGGAATATCCTCGGGTACAAGCAAAAGCACTAACAGGAAAAGACAACAAACTTTACTATTCACAATAAAATATTAGGCGACAATTATAAAGCAACGTGGCTAAAAGGAAAATAACAATTATATAGCCAAGTGTCAGTAGTAAAAGAGAAATGGGAAAAAAAACGTCAGATTTTTTGCAGAAATTTTGTCAGGACGCATCTCATGGGACCAGCCTCTGGTCATGTGCAATGCACCCATTGTGACGAGGCTGCGTCTGACCTTCTGCCTTGGCTGGCTGCTTCACTAACCATCTATTCTACAGTCGCCGTTCGAGGAATATTTATATTAATTAATTATTAATTACTGAATAAATAATTAAACATATTATATCAATGTGTTTCCAATTTTTTTCATAAAACGAGAAGCAACGGGGTTCCAATGCATAGTGTTAGCATGTGACTGCAAATCATCTCCTTAGTTTAATGTGTTTTTCATTTAAAGCTTTAATTATTGAGAAAATATATTTACCAAAAATACGCGATAAAATCTATGATGGTTGACGGATATTCCGTTAACTATTATAATTAGATTTGCTAAAATCCAGCTATATAGAGAAAGATAGGCAACAAATCTAATTTTTTTTGTTTGAAAAATTAGGGCAGTACAACAACTCTCTGATTTTACTGATTCTTATTAATTAAACAAAATGCCAATCTCTTTATAATCATTCCATAGCATCTTTTGGCAAAAAGAGTTGTCTTTCTATAAAAAACAAGATTGATGTTTTTTTAACGTCAATTATTTCTATAATATTATTTTAAGATTTAAAAAGGATGAAGACGAAATACCAGAAAAATACCCATACGTTATTATAAAATAAATATCAAATATAATATGTTATAAAATATATTTCAGACCCACAACCACATGGGTTGTTGAAGGCTGAATTTCTGGTAATTTTGGCTTCACCTACCTTCAACCATTTTGAGCATACAAGGCTTCAAGCTAACAACTTCCACTTTATCATTCAATCTCTGGCCTTTAACCTGATATAGCATCAGGAAAAATCAGTCATGACAATCACATGAAAAATCAGAAGAATATATTATATAGTTTCATTTTTTAAACATAAACTATAGTGCATAGTGCTTATACATGTACATATATACATATACATGTACATATATATATATATATATATAACAAAGTATATTATATGGTCCTTGATAACAAACAAAATGAGGAAACTGATTATTTAATTTCTGAAGCAGTAAAAACAGAAATGGCACCAACCTCATGACATAAAGAATAGTTGGTAAGATGGCAAGTTTCCACATTCATAGCCAATAATTTCTTCACGTCTAGTATTCTGTCAGTAGAGATGCCCTTGAAAAATAAAATTACAGCTAAAAATTAGCCAACTAATTGTCATTAGCAGCCTAAAAGATATGATTTATACTTATCCGATCAATAGTTAGCTTCACTGAATATATAGTTTGAATTTGAAATTTAAAATATTGTTTTTCCTGCTTATTTGCGACAAAATATGGTGATTGAAATGAAGAACGGTGGGAAAGTATCTAAGCTAGAAAAGCATACCTTGAGGACAACATGAGTCTCGTATGGAGTGATGACAGTTACGTCAACAAGGCTAGGAACCACTACTGCAAAACTTACAAGAAAAATCATCAAAAATGAAAATAAAATACGAATATCCAATATCCAATATGAAAAATCAGTATTTCAGGAGATTAAAATATGGAAAAAAATGAATAGAAAAAAAGGATGAAAAAGGAAACAGAGAGAGAGAGAGAGATAATTACCTTTGTCTTCTTTCTTCTTCTTCTCCACCTTGGACTTACTAGACTTGGATCCTCTGCCAGACCTTGGAGCCATTTCCCCTTTTTTTCTCTCTTTTTTGTCGACTGAGAAAGGATCAGACAAGGAGGAAATATGATGAAGAGAGAGCAGGAAGCATAGGCTGATAAAGAGAAAGCAAGTGAAAGAAGAGTGATAGAAGGAGGTGAAAAAGAGAATGAGAGGAGGATGAAAATAAGGAAAAAATAAAGGAATTAATAGGTGGTGGTAAGGGTAAGAGGAGGAAGAGGCGGGAGGAAGAGGGAAGATGTTAAAAAAAGGGAGAAGAAAAAATGAAAAAGAAAAATTAAGATAGGAGGATAAGGGTTTAGGTTGGGTTTACTCTGTTTCGTAGATTTGTGATGAATCCTAGCCTCTCCTTGCTAATACCTTAGATTGCACTACCCACCCCCCCTCCTCTCTTTCTTCTCTTTCTTCTTCTCTAATCTTATATATATACACACACTTATATATTTATTTATTTATTCATCCATTCGTTCATTCAAAAAACTATTTATTATATCTTATTTAATTTCTTTCTTTTTTTATTATGGATTCAAACATTACGTTTCTTTTTTATAAATTATTAGAAATGATTAATTACAATAAGAAATTTAGAGCTTTAGGATTAATAAAATCTTCCCTTAGTTTATCAAACAAAGGCTAATAAAAAAACATATATGAATTACTAATATAATAGTTACAATTGAATTCAAAAATTGCTTGAATAAAGATCAAATTAAGATAAATATAAAATAAATTAAAAAAATTAAGCGTAAAAAAATATTTTAAATATTTTATTCTTGATTGCTTGATTAAAGAGCAAAATATATATATAAGAATTATCTATTATTTTCATGATTTAAATCTTTTCTCTCGTTAGAAAATTTTGCTATATTTTTTGTAATTATAATAAATCATTAATTCTTAATGGTTAATTTTAATATTATGAGTTGGATTAATATATTAATTATGAGCAAACTCATACGCAAAATCTAAGTATAATAAATAATAACAGTAATAATAAAGGTAATTTGGAAGCAAAGTTTAAACAAAAAGCTAATTGCTAATATATTTTGGAATAGAAAGAGTGAAAATAATAAAAAAAAAAATCAAAACAATTGAAATAAATTATAAGATGTATATAAATAAATTGTTTAGATTTCTTAAGAAAAACCAAGCAAAAAATGTAAATTATAAAATTTTAATATAAGATAAATAATAATAGTACACTATAGTTTTTTAATTTATTTTTATATGTATACATTATGTATTCAGAATTATTGTAAACTGTAAATTATAACCAGAGACCCGTGCATCCTTTGGAGGAGAGAAACAAATATTGGTGGGTCCCAACAAAAGGTGACGGTCGTGGGGTTGACACGTGGTGAGTGATGGTGGGCTGCAAGTGGGCAGGAAATAGAGAAGCCTGAGTTGTTTTGTTTTATCAGTTGTTGTGGCCTTTGGTATTGCCAACGGAAAATGTGTTTTAAGGGTTTTCCCGAAAGGGCGATTAATGCTACTTTGGCATTATAAGGTAGGTTAATTCCGGATCTTTCTTTAAAATCATCCATCTCTCGGGGTAATTTCGATATTCTTTGAATAATACGTGGTCTGATTTACTATTCATGAAATTTATAGGGGCGATATTTAATTTAATAAATATTTTTAATGAAAATACGTCGGGTGATAAATAAAGTGCATTAATAATTAAATAAATAGGTTAAATGTGGAAAAATAGGAATGATGTAATCTTTTTTTTTTTGTCTTTAGATTTGGCGGCCTAAGATCAACGTTCAAAAATAACCATTAAATATCTCCATCAACTCTAATCAATATTATGTTTTTCTTACACTCCATCAACTCTTGTGATTCAACCCATCCTCAATAATTAATTTACACCATGAAAATTTAATTTCTATTTTGGTTATTCTTGCATAATGGTTATAATTCTGAAAAAAAAAAAGACATTGGTTACCTGATTCAATCATAATATGTGATAATTTGCATTATCAATGCTTTTCGTCATGCTTAAGTAGTCATTTTTATCATGTCTTCATGCATTTCTAGTGAGTTTAGGAAGTACTTTGTGATTGTTTTGCTTATACTTTTATCTTGTTTATATATCATTTATGAATTTGCATATTAGATGATTTTCCATTCATTCTATCTTAGTTTTATGTAATTTTCATAAATATTTCGTATGATTTAGAAACTACCTTAAGTCAATAGATTTATATGCATCTTTTTAGTTAATTTAGGTCCTCATTTATCACTTAATCATTAGTTTAGGTACTAGTAGGTAATTTCCCTTAGAATTAAATGAATTAGGCATTTAAAGTGACCCTCACGAGTCCTACACGACTCGTGTAAGGACCTACATGAGTCGTGTAGGTCTCGACTTCCCTAGGAATCATGTTGTTTTGTCATCCACGAGTCATACACGACTCGTGGAGAGTCATACACGAGTCGTGTATGACTCGGCCATATTCTCCCCCTCTTGCATTTGCTTCATTTAATTTGTCCCTTTACCCCACGAAGCTTACACGAGTCGTGTAAGACCACACACGACTCGTGTATAACTCGCCCCATCTCCACAACACTTCATTCTCACTTTGAACGAAGCTTACACGAGTCGTGTAAGCACATACACGACTCATGTATTCTACCCTATCTGTCATGTTTATTTTTAACCATTGGATATGGACTGAATGGTGGAGATCATCTTGGTTGGTTTTAGGGAGAATAAACGTGGGATTGAGGAGGAGGGAAGGAAGTTCAGACCTTAGAGGAGAAAACTAGGTTTTAGGAGAGGGAGGAGATTTGAGAGTGAGGGGATTGAGCTTTCTAACTATTTTTGATCCTGATTGCAGCGGTTGAGCTTTCAAGAGATTGAAGAAATTGCTGATCATCTGGATTGGGCAGCTCGGAAGGTTTGAAGCTGGGAGCAGCTGAAGAATCTACTCTAGTCTTCTATTAATTCAGCTTTCCATCTCTACTTTAGCTAATTTCTTTGTTGAACAATGATGATTATGTTTTTATATTTGTTATTTCCTTTGTTTCAGTACATTTACTTTATGCCCTAATTGATAATTAGGGTTGGATGATATGATACTTTAGTTCTATTTTAATTTAATGAATCAGTCATTTTCATGTTTCCATATGATTTATATGTCTTTAATATACTCTACTATTGAGATAATGGCCAATCTTATTAATGGAGAATATCTTAGTT
>CANYBF011054402.1:0-12263 GCA_948192965.1 Dalechampia spathulata | reverse complement strand
AGCAACCAATCTTTGCTTCATGGCATTCCTAGATGATGAGGAAAAGGATGAGGTATGCTTGAGATCCAAGATTAATGAGAATAAGTGGTATCTCGATAGTGGATGCTCAAGGCATATGACTTGGAATGCAAGTCTTTTCTCCCATCTTGAGGAATATTTAGGAGGTGATGTCACCTTTGGAGATAATGCCAAAGGTAAAGTTGTTGGAATTGGTAAGGTCGCTAAGGATTCCAACTTCTCTATTAATAAATTTTTATTGGTAGAAGGATTAAAACACAACTTACTTAACATTAGTCAATTGTGTGATAATGGTTTTAAGGTCATTTTTGATCCTAAAGGTTGTTATGTGTATAGTATTAGTGATAATAAGCTAGTCTTTCAAGGAGAAAGAGTAGAAAACATTTACATGATTGATTTAGATTCTTTTCCTAATAAGAATGTGAAGTGTCTTATTTCCATAAGTGAAGACTCATGGCTTTGGCATAGAAGGCTTGGACATGCTAGCTTCAAAAGCATTGGAGATCTCGAGAAGAACGAGCATGTGGTAAGACTTCCACAGATCAAATTTGCTAAGGACAAGGTATGTGAAGCATGTCAAATGGGAAAACAGGTAAAATCTTCATCTAAGACTAAAAACAAGGTAACTTTTACCAAACCTTTTCAATTATTGCATATGGACTTATTTGGTCCAACTAGGGTAGCTAGCTTAGGTGGTATGCATTATGCACTTATTATTGTTGATGATTACTCTAGGTTTACTTGGGTTTCATTCTTAGCTCATAACGATGATGCATTTGATGCTTTTCAAACTATTACTAAACAAATGCAAAATGAAAAGGGTTATTATATTTCCTTTATTAGAAGTGATCATGGAAAAGAATTTCAAAATGAAAGTTTTAAATATTTTTATGAATCACTTGGTATTCACCATAACTTTTCATCTCCTAGAACTCCTCAATAAAATAGGGTAGTTGAAAGGAAAAACCAGACTCTTTGTGACATGGCACGCACTATGCTTAATGAGTACCAATTACCTTCGTACTTTTCGGCCGAAGCGGTCAATACCGCTTGTTATGTCACCAATCAAGTTCATTTGAGATCAATTTTAAATAAAACTCCTTATGAGCTATGAAATGGTAGAAAACCAAGAATTTCATACTTTAGAGTATTTGGTTGCAAGTGCTATATTTTGAATACTAAGGATAATCTTGGAAAATTTGATTCCAAAATGGATGAAGGCATTTTCTTAGGTTATGCAACTTCTAGTAAATCATATAGGGTATTTAATAAATGTTCTTTGGTTGTTGAGGAATCAACGCACGTTGTTTTTGATGAAACTAACTCCCTTGGTCCAACAAAGAACAATGTTGATTATGATGTAAGAATTCTAATGGAACAAGGAAATGAGAAAGAACATCAACAAGAAGTTGTTCCCAAAGATGCTAAAAAGGAAGAAGTAGATGATCTTCCTCCTTACTTAGCTGCTACACATATCGAGCATGATCTTCCAAAGGAGTGGCAATTTCCAAAAGGATACTCCAAAGAGTAAATCATAGGTGAAACGTCAAAAGGGGTAACAACTCATTCTAAGTTTAAATACATTCACAATAACCTTGCAATTATTTCTTAAATAGAGCCTAAGAATGTTAAAGATGCCTTAAATGATGATAGTTGGGTGTTAGCTATACAAGAGGAATTGAACCAATTTGATAGGAATAAAGTTTGGACCTTAGTGCCTAAGCCTAAAGATGTGTCTATTATAGGTACTACATGGGTATTTAGGAATAAGCTTGATGAAGATGGTGTTATAATTAGGAATAAGGCTAGACTTGTAGCTCAAGGGTATTGTCAAGAGGAAGGAATAGATTTCGATGAGACTTTTGCTCCTGTAGCTAGATTAGAAGCTATTAGGATGTTGTTGGCATATGCATCTCACATGAACTTCAAATTATTTTAAATGGATGTCAAAAGTGCATTTTTAAATGGTTTTATAAATGAAATAGTTTATGTTGTACAACCCCCTGGTTTTAAAGACTTTGAATTTCTAAACCATATTTTTAAACTTACCAAAACTTTGTATGGCCTTAAACAAGCCCATAGAGCTTGATATGATAGGTTGAGTAGCTTTTTAATTTATCATGGTTTTGATAAAGGTAAAGCAGACACTACACTTTTAATTGATCATGGTTTTGATAAAGGTAAAGCAGACACTACACTTTTCATTAAGCATTACAAACATGATATTCTTCTTGTTCAAATTTATGTTGATGATATCATATTTGGTGCTACTAATAAAAAGTTGTGCAATGAGTTCTATGAGTGTATGTAGGGAGAATTTGAAATGAGCATGATGGGAGAGTTGAAGTATTTTCTAGGACTTCAAGTTAAGCAATGTGAAGATGGAATCTTCATCAACCAATTCAAGTATACTTAAGAGATACTCAAGAAGTTTAGATTGGAAGACACTAAAGCTAGCAAAACACCAATGAGCACGACTACAAAACTATCATTGGATGAAAGTGGCAAGCAAGTAGATCATAAGAAATATAGAGGTATGATAGGTAGTTTGTTGTACCTAACTGCTTCTAAGCCTGATATTATGTTTACTGTGTGTATATGTACTAGATTTCAATTCTCTCCTAGGGAATCTCATTTGAGTGCTGTGAAAAGAATTTTTAAATACTTGATTGGAACTATGCATTATGGATTGTGGTATGCTAAAAATGACTTTTGATTTGATTGCTTATTCTGATGCTGATTTTACTGGAAATTTGTTGGATAGGAAAAGTACCTCAGGTACTTGTCATTTTTTAGGTAATTGTTTGGTTTCTTGGTTTAGCAAGAAGTGAAATTATGTATCTTTATCTACTACTGAATCTGAGTATATATCCATAGGTTGTTGTTGTGCTCAAGTTCTTTGGATTCAACAATAATTAAGGGATTACAATGTTTATGTTTCTTGCACTTCTATTAAATGTGGTAACACTAGTGCCATAAACTTTTCTACGGATCCCATTCAGCATTCTAGGACTAAGCATATTAATATTAGACATCATTTTCTACATGATAATATGCAAAAAGGGAAGGTTGTATTAGAATTTGTTGATACAACTCACCAATTGGTCGATATTTTTACAAAACCCCTAAGTGAAGAATGATTAAATTTCATCAAACATGAATTCAAAATGATAGATGGTCATTTTTGAAATAAGAGTGATTGGTGGACTTAGGAAACCTCATGAAAATTCATAAAACTTTTCAAAATTTTTCAGTTTTAAGTCCTCGTACGCTCGTACAACATTTGGTATGCCCGTACAGATCCTATATGATCAATTCCTTCATTTCTGGCACTTTCTGGTATGACCTGTACTCATTTCAGTATGGCCACACGTGATGTGGTATGGTCGTACCAAATGTGGTATGCTCGTATGCGTTATTTTAAAGATTTTCTTCTAAAATCCTCGTACGACCGTACGCTTATCTGGTACGCCCGTACATGATCTTGAATTCCAAACGTCTGTTGTTGGTACGGTCACATGTATAGCCAGTACACCCACACGCGATATGAATTTTCAAGGCATTTTTGTCTCATATGGCCGTACTCCCAACCCGTACGCCCATACACGACATGAAAAACAGTTTTAAAAGCTCATTTTTCTCATTTTTGCTCATGCCATACTCGTCATTTTAGGTTTGTTTTTCAATCTTTTAATTGTTTTTCTATTTTGTTTTTACTGTTTCATTGCTTTTTAGTGCCTTTCTTGAATTTTTTTTTATTTTCTTACTATTCTAGGCTGTTTTAGCTCTAGGTTCTTTAGAGTTTCTTACTTAGGATTATGTTTAGGACTTGTGTATCAAATTTCATTGATTTTCATGTAGATTCAGTTTGTTTATTTTTCAAAACTCGCCGTTACTGTGCTTAAATTTTTAAAACTACCATTTTTCACTTTGTTATCGATTTTTTCATTGATTTTACTTATGTCTGCTCCTGGTGATGGCGGTGACTCTTCCTCATGGAGAGTCAAATGCATAGTCGCTTCTGGCTCGAGCACTCGTGGCTCTTCTTCTACTTCTGCAGTCAGGACCTCTATTCTGAGTGAGAAGATTTTCTCTCACTCTCATTTTACGTGTCATTCTACACTTTGACAGATCGGACTAGAGGACGATGTTCTGAAACATTTGACCAATATAGGTTGGTTAAATTTTACTTTTTTACCTAACCAGTGTATCCATTCTGTAGCTCTAGAGTTCCTACAGACATTTTCTCTATCTACCTCATTTTCTTGCACTTTCCGACTCTTCAGGAGGCATAATTCTCTTTCTGCTTCTGAGTTTGATGCTCTCTTTGGTTTTTCTACAAATGGCATTTCTAATGCTAAATCCATGGTATTTGATCGTAATTCATTTTGGAGGGACATAGCCCTCAACATAGCCTTCCATCCCTCTCGCTAGAAGGCCTCGTGCCTTAAATCTCCTGCACTCTTCTACTGTTATAGACTGATCTCCTATCTTATCTTCGAGAGATCAAATTCTAATGATACTGTCACAGGCCCTGACCTTATTTTCTTGTACTGTATGGTCACGGGTACTCCGATCCAGTCTGGATGTTGGCTTCAAACCTCTTTTCATGAGGTCGGCATCCAGAAGCAGCCTGGCAGGGCTATTTTATTTGGTCTGATTATTCATCATCTGTGCCATTAGCTTCAAGATTTTCCCCCTATCTGCCCTTCTCCAGGACCCCGCGATCCTAATCTAGATCTCTCGTTCATTGAGCACTCCATGCTCTTTGAACGCACTACTGATGACGAGTTCATAATCCATTCTGAGTATATCTCTAAACGACTCGCTCACATTCAATCATTGGATCTTCCTAATGACACCGTTTCGATCTATGGCCAATGTGCTGTAGAGGTTCTTCAGCGCCTGCAGGTTCCATTGCCAGATCCTCTTCCGGAGGATCCTCTTCTTCGGCTGTCACTTTTCCGACGGATCCTCTTCTTCGACTGTTGTTCTTGATCCTACTGATCCAGCTACCACATCTACTACTGCTGCTGCTGCTCCTTCAGATTCTATCTCTCAGGAGCTAGCTACTATCATTGCTCGACTCGACCGCTTGGATACATTTGAGTGTCATTTCGACCACGTTGATCAGCAGCTTGGACATCTTACACAGGAGTCCGCTCTACTTGGTCAGAAGCTTGAGCAGCATGTTGCTGACTTCCACGAGTTTTAAACTTCTACCTCCGAGACTTTTCACTCCATCAACATGATGGTTGAGCCATTCATTATTCCTCCACCGAGTCCACCTCCTCCTTAGGACCTACAGTGATTCATTGTTTTTGATGTTGTCAAAGGGGGATATGTTTTTATGATTTTTAGGACTTGATGTTAGTGGAGTTGATTATTAGATTTTTATTTTTATGATTATTTTTGATATTTCGATGTTATTATTGTACTGAACATCTTTTAATATTATATATGATGTTTGTTCAGTTCATTTGATTTTATTTTTGTTGATTATGTTGTGTTATGATTATTTTTGATTTTTTTTATTATCTCTTTTCTTTGTTTACATGGCATGTATTCTAAAACAAAGGGGGACTTGTTCAGTTCATTTGATTTTATTTTTGTTAATTATGTTATGTTATGATTATCTTTGATTTTTGTTGATTATCTCTTTTCTTTGTTTACATGGCATGTATTCTAAAACAAAAGGGGAGATTTCCAAAATTTTCAAATCAAAATTTCATTTAAATGAGTTTTTGCAAATTAAACTTAAATTGATTACCAACATCAAAAAGGGGAAGATTGTTAGACCCTAGGTTTTGATGTATGAGTCACGTGTTAGTCAATTTAAATTATTTGCAAGTTTTTAATAATGTTTTTATGTTGGTACAGGCATACCAAATAGCTTGGTTGAGTGGTACGGCCATACGGCTGGCCGTACCTAGTCAGGATTGTTTTATTAAGTTTGGTACAGGTGTACCATTGGGTGGTATGGTCGTACGTGAGCTCGCAGGAAAATAGTTTGTCAGTAAACCTGTTTTGGTACGGGCGTACCATTGGATGGTACGGCCGTACGTGAGCTCGTAGGAAATGTTTTGTCAGGAAAATTGGTTTGGTACGGGTGTACCAAATGATGGTACGACCATACCACATTTCCCTCTCATTTTCCAAATGGTAAAATTTAAATCCGTACGGGCGTACATGACTGGTACGGCCGTACACGACTTATAAGAAAGATTTTTAAGTCTTTCAAATGGCTATTTTTCATAGATAATTTTCATATACTTTGATTCTAACAGCTATTTTCTACAGAGCTTCTATTCTATTGAGCTTGTACTATATATTACAAATAAGTTAACTTGTATTTTATGTATTAAGCTATCAAATACTTTCTCTCTATTGTATTCCCATTGTAAAAGCTAGAGTTTGCTTTTAGTGGGTTGGTGTGTGATTAATGCTTGGGCATTAATTTGTATTTGAGAGATTGTAAGGTCGATTCTTGTAAAGGTTGGAGTGTAAGCCTTGAAAACACTGAGGTTTAGGATTCATTTGAGGAATCCGTGTTGTAAATCGATTGAGATTTAGTGGAACCCTAAGTCGAGACTTAGGAGAAGTGGACGTAGGCAAGAGTTTGGCCGAACCACTATAAACCACGCATGTGTTGCCTTCCACAAAGAGACTTTTCATTAAATATAAAAGGATCCTTATATACACATATCATTAACCTTTTCCCAAGCCACAAACATTCTACCTATCTTCTTAGCATTGTCTTCATTAATATAACTCGGTAAAAGCTTAATAATCTAGATCTAGAAGCTAACTTCAATAAAAGAAATCTCTTTTAAAAGGACATCAAGGGCAATTTAATGAGAATCATAAGCATATATAAAATGAGCCAAGGATCACACTTTAACACTCATTCTTAGTCTTTCTCTCTTCAAATGTCAAATTTAAAGAATCTGGAATCAATCTTTTTAATTATAAAAGTTTGGAGTTGATACCATGAGTTGAATAAAGCTTTGATGATGACTATAAATGAAAAAGACTTATTACTCATCATTTTCCGTATCAGAATCCATTGATTATTCCCTTTGTCTTTACTATTGGATGTCATGAATAGAGATGAGAAATAAATGATTATATTAAATAATAAAGGAAAATTTAAATTAAAGGATGAAATTATCATGAAATCATTCGACCTAAAAATTTAAACTATTAGGTGAGATTCATACACAAGCTCACATCTATCTTATGTTGAATTTTCTTAGTTGATAATTAGAATTTTCATAAATAAAACTCCAGATGCATAGACTAGCATATAATTTGTGTTGAATTTTTTTAATTAATAACTAGGATTTCCATAAATGAAACTCTAAAATTTTTTGATTATAGAAACTCAGATATTATGTCATGAAACTGTTCAATCCAACAATTTAAAGCTATTAGATGAAATTCATTAATAATAATACATCTAATAGAAACAATAAAGAAAAGAAAAAAAATTGAGAAATCAAATGTGGTTAACATCAAAACTAAAGGAAATGTATATCAATTGACTCTTTCTTAGGAAAGACACTTCTCACAACATAAAAATAAATTTTCATTTATTTCAAATTATAATAATCTAAATTCTTATATTTAATCGTTTTTAAAATTATAAAGTATAAATAAAAAACCCAAGCAGTCATTTTCCGACTAATCTTGGTCAAACTAATAATTAATTGATTTAGATTCTCATAGTAAAACACATTTTAAGAAAGAATATACAATTGAATTTAAATTTCTAACTAATATAACTAACATTATTAATACATTTTGCAATATAAAGCAACGCTACCAATTGGAAACTAAGTAGTTTCTGGATTTTGATAAATCCAGTAAGTTTGGTAATTTCCTTTTTTTTATTTGTTGGGTTCAAAAACAAAAGAACAAGTGGCCCAGAGGAAAAACAACTCTCACTCCACTGAAAACTAGAACCGGACAATTCTCTGTAGTCGAAGTCTGCGGGCAATTTGGTATATAAACAGAAATATCAGATGTCCATATTGATCTAAATTCATAATTTCATATCAATAGAGAATATCCCAAACATGAAACAAATAAACTAACAAGCCATGCTACATAAACAACAAAGAAAAACAGAGCAAACAAGTAGATAGCAATGGAAAGTGCCACAAAGGGCAAAAAAAAAAAAAAAAACAACAAAGCCAACCAGATTGAACTCTCCTAATCGGAAACAGAATCCTCATCGAACTTGGCAGTCCCATTTCCTTGGAGTTTTCTTTTTGAAGTGTTTTTTCTTTTTTTTTTTCTAAATTTCAATTTTGTTCGAGTGTTCATCACTTGGCCATCATGACTTTGACAAACTCCTCATAGTTGATCTGACCATCACCATCCACATCGGCTTCACGGATCATCTCATCGACCTCCTCATCAGTCAGCTTCTCACCAAGATTTGTCATGACATGGCGGAGCTCAGCGGCAGAGATGAAACCATTTTGATCCTTGTCAAAAACCCGGAAAGCTTCCTTGAGCTCTTCCTCGGAATCAGTGTCCTTCATCTTGCGAGCCATCAAATTAAGGAATTCAGGGAAATCAATGGTACCATTTCCATCAGCATCAACCTCATTTATCATATCCTGGAGTTCTGCTTCAGTTGGGTTCTGACCCAACGATCGCATTACAGTCCCAAGTTCCTTAGTGGTGATGCAGCCTGCATTTGTATAACCAGAAAATCAATTAAGAAAAAAGAAATATAGTCACTCATCAAAACAAGCATAACCAGTTCTGGCCCAGAAGTTGGCTTGGCCACAAAATGGGCAGGTTATAGTTCAAAAGATATTATGAATCATAAACATAGCCACCATTGAATAACAATACAAGGCACAATGTGACAAATGCTCAAAGGAAAGCGAGCAGATGAGTAATTCATCTATTTAACAAAGAAATGTCCAGCAACACGATTATCCACAAAAAACAACTAGCCCTAATCATTCAAAATGAATTCAACACAAAAATACAATGACTTCATTAACACAAACAAAAAAACAATAAAGATGCACAAAATGACATCTATCAACAATACTTATGACAGCCATACTCAATAATGGTCCAAAATTATTTTAACCATAATTATAAGGGTTAAATTGCCAGCTCATCCAGCCGAAAAGCTCCCTCTTTCCATGTTCCACCCGTATACAGCGGGGATAGGATGGCCTGAAAATTTACATTTTTTTTCTAATCAAAAGGCTGATCATAAGGTCATTTACATCCATAGTCCCTCAATTTACGTCAATTTACCATTAAAATCCCAAAACTTTAAATGGTAACACCATTTAATGCATGCAAAAATTATTGAAATTACACTGGTTACAGTTTTAAGAAGGTGACATCACACTACACATACAAATATTTTGTAACTTGTTTCATGCTTGACTTGAGTATGGCTTCGTGATAACGTTTGTATATGTCGTATGTGATGTATGTCAATCAAAGTTGAGGGGGTTTTGTGTTACAAACTAAAGTTGAGAGACTTAAATTGGAAACAGACATGAATTGAGGAACTGTGATAGTAAATAACCCACTATTTCCATGAATCAAATCCTTGAGGTTAAGACCGAAGATTCAAACTTTCCTAATTGCACCAACGATTGCAATGACTTAGCAGATAAATCTAGATCTGTTCGTTTTTTCCAAATAGCAAAAATAAGAATTAATCCATCTAAGTCTAACTCAAATCTATCTTAAACATTTTAAATTCCTACTGAATTTAATCAACAAGTAAATAGTAATCTGGATTTTCACAAAGATCGACCAGGAAAAAATTATAGCATAAGAAATGACCATTAAGAAAGTCAAACAACAAATTCTTCAAAATAAGAATGGATAACGACAGATCGAGCAAATACACATAATTGAAATGAAAAGCAAGAATCACATATCAGCAAAACAAAACGCAGATCTTAGATCTAAATTGTTTCTTCAAAAAAAGGCAAAAAAAGTTTATAGCAGGGAGGAAAAGAAAGAAGAGACCATCGCCATCCTTATCGAAGAGGCTGAAAGCTTCCTTAAACTCGGAGATCTGATCATCGGTGAGCTGATCGGCCATTTCTACAATATCCTTCTTGCGGATTCTTTTTGGATATTTTTTGAATTAGTCTGAGCTGATCTTATGCCCTTATTTTTTCTGTTTTTCTGAAAATTTGTGGAAATAAATTGGCAAAGATTTGCGTGGGCCAATTTGAAAGTGTTAATGGGCCGATTCCATTCCATCATACTCATCACGTTGACTCGTGGAATTTTCCAATGTAAGAGTTCATCAAAATTCATTCTCTTTCGTAGATTATTCTTATAATATTTTTATTATTTATTTTACAATCATCTTTCATAATAACATAAACACATCAAAACCCGATTATTTAAGACCTCACCTACAAAGAAATTTCATCTAAAACAATAAATAGTAAGTAATATAAAGAAGACAATTTTTAAAAAAAATCAATGGACATGAACGATGGTTTTTGAAAAATCAATGGTTTTTTTTAATCAAATATTTCATCCAAATCAATTTCTTAAACTTTGCATTTACAAAAGATATTTATCTTTATTAACTATTAATTTCAATTGGTTATTTAAAATAATGTTAAACTATTTTATTTATTTAAATATAAATAATAATTAAAGTAAATTAAGATGTTTTGGATAATTTTTTATTTATTAAGATTGAATTTTCAAATAAGATATCATTTGATCAACTAATAACAATCAATATTAATTGAAATGATAATTAGATGAAGATGTATAATAAAATATTAATTAGTTTTTTTCAAGATGCAATTAATCTATTAGAATTCAATGAATTATCTACTCTCATGATAATTAGTTAATTAAAACATAATAATCACATTTATTTAAAATTCATCCTCATAAGTTAATTTTATATTCCTAAATAATTCACACGTATGTCCATACCATATTATCCAATAACCAATTCATATCAAAGTGTAATTTATTACATAATGTTGGCATATGATGTAATGTTAATTTGATAAAATGTGAATTCAACAAGTTTTAAATTTATAATTCCTTATTTTAAACCCATGTCATTACAAGAGTATGGATTGCAAGTATAGCTTAAGGGTATGACTAGGACCAATAATAGCTAAATACTAGCTATTAATTTCGTTGATTATTTAGGCAATCATACTTGTTAAAAAATGGTTATTACATCTAAAAATTGTATAATTAAACATGATATATAAAATCTACTTACGGAGATTAAAGTAATCAAGTAAATGCATTAAAACAACTACATTAATATACAAAAGCTAAGATTGAGAGAATACAACTTAACTTAACTAACAACCATTTGAAGGGTTTATCAAGCCATTGACTAAATGCAATCAATCTTTCTTTCAAAAGATAGATCATCTATCAAAATCAAGCTAACATTTACTTTCGTGAATACTAGCTTAATTTTAATGAATAAGCATAACATCCAACACTAATGCATCCATTTAATTAATTCCTATATCTAGGTAATTAACCAAATAGTATTCTTATGTTCATTCCAATTAGCTAATTCTTCTTTCAAATTGATCAACTAATCTAATTGGTAACAAGTAAGTTAAAGGACCTTATCAATAAGCATATTTATATAATCAATAAGAACAACATAAGAACCTGAATACCTTAAATAAATTAGGATCCACATAAGGAAAAGCACTTGCCATTCGATGGATATTAGGGGCATGTTGAAAATGTCCAAGTCAAATATGACTTTCAAATTAAGTTTCAAATTAGTGGATGCTGCCAAAGGGAGTGGTGATGGCATCCGCAAAAATGAAGAGACTCATAGAATGGTAGAGGCAAATAGAGCTTTTGCGTATTTTCGTTAACCCATGAATAGGATCTATATACTAAATAAAAAGAAATAAAATATTCATAAGCATAGTGTCGCACCCTAATTTTGGATCGGTCGGATTGATTGGGATGAGTCGAGCCTATCTCTTTGTCGTTTTGCCCTCATGGGCATCTTGATTCATCTTGGTGCAGTTCAGGATTCGATTTAGGGTTGCATTTTACGTTTTTATCATTTTTTTTTGAACCTCATACCTGTTCGGGTATCTTTAGTTTGGTTAGGGTATGAGGCTTACCCTTTCGGGTAAGTTGGTTTTTACCCTTTCGGGTATGCTCTTACCCGTTCGGGTAAGTGATCTTACCCGTTTCGCTCCTTTAGTTTACCCGATCGGGTATGT
>CANYBF011054365.1:0-25696 GCA_948192965.1 Dalechampia spathulata | reverse complement strand
AATGAATATTCTATTACAAAGAGAAAATGGAACTTATGGTTTCCATACAAAATCTCTTAAGTCAACTATTTCTACCTCTAATACATTCCTAAGTTGTTGCAAAGATTCTTCTTCAACTGGATCTTGGAAAGGGGTATTCTTTGCAACTAATTTTTCTTCCTTAATGTTGGTGATATTTGGTTGGACATCAAGGACTTCCTTCTCTGCATCACCTAAAGAGAGTTTAAGCCTTTCTTTCTTTGCATGAAGTCTCTAAATCTCATTTTAAATCTCAAGTAATTCATCCTCAATTAAGTTGTGCTTCTTAAAAGCTTCAATTTGAAGAGATCTTGCATTGTCTAATCTCTTAGAAATTTCTCTGAGTTTCTTTAAATGAGATTCCTTTGATGACTTAAAAGCTAAGGAAGACTCCTTTTCATGAAGATTGTTGATTTTCTGAATATAGTCTTCAAGACACTTCTTGGGAATTGAAATATCAATCTTCTCAACTTATTGAATCTCATTCAAGATAGTAAGAACTTTGTCAGTAAATGAGGGAACTTCACAAAAAGGTGCATTTGTAATCTTTAAGTATAAGTCCATCTATGTAAAGGTAGCTACATTGCGATGATACCTTTGTAAGAAGTCATCTCTGCAAAATTGAGAAAGTGTAGAAAGAGTAGCATAAGTAGCTTTCTTTTGCCTTTGCTCTACAGGCTCAACTTCTTTAGTAGCTTCTATGGCAACAGTGGGGGTACAGTTTACTGAATTTAATTCTTGCTCCAAGTTTCCCTAAAAAAATGAAATTTCATGATAAAATTTAAGTTAAAAAATAATAAAGAAACCAAGTCCAAAAGAAAAATTACCATAAAATTATTGAAAAATAAAGAAGAAAGGATGTTATCTAGTAGGATTAAATCAGTCTCTGGAGCCTCATCAGTCTTATGAGTCTTTGATCTCTTTTAGTAATGATCAGAGCTTGACTTAGATTCATCCTTATTAAGTTCAGCATACTTTAGGATAGCTCTTTTATGAAGCCTCATATTTGGGAAATATCTGTGAGGATTGGAATTACCACTATCCTCTCGATTAGATGCTCTCATAAGAGTCCTATCCTTGGGTGCATTTCTACAAGGAAGGCCAAGGACTAAGTTTTGTTGAGGTCTTAAAGTCAGAGGGTTTATCATGACATCTTCATGATTAGGTCTCTTGTGAACTCTAACTGGATTAAACTGATCTTGTTTAGTAGTATAAAAGGCTCGAGATCACTTCTTCGACCACCACTTAATATAGTTTTGAGTCACATAAAAAGGCTCCCTTAGGACTTTAGAAGGCACTACTGTCTTTGATCGACTCCTGAGACTTGTTAAAAACTTCCAAAATTGGAGAACTTCCTTCAAAGTTGGTTGTCTCATTGGCTTCCGAAGATCATCAGGGATATCTTGGGTAAAGCAAAAATGCTTGCTAAATTTGGTAGGGCAATATGCTTGAATATAAAATAGATCCCTACAACGAAAAGTCAGATACCCAAAGCGAAGACTGATAATGTATTCAATCCAATTAAATGGACCATCACAAAAGGCATCATTGTCAATGATGGTTATTTCTTGAGGTGGAAAGATCATATGTTTGGTCTCAAATCGACCTTCCTTGAAAAGTTTCTCCACTTCATGATCTTTGAAGAAGCGAGCCATCCTTAGGCCTCCATAATAAATCATGCGAGCTGGACTTGCATTCTTCCTTTCAAAGAAGTGAGCATCATACCTATCTGCTAACCAACCATAGACATAATGAACTAGGAAGCAAACACCATAAGAGTTCAGGTTGGTAGAGTTAGAAATTTTATTCAATCGATGATAGATGCTGGCTAAGATTGGAATAGCTAAGCAAAAGCTATCTCCCATGGCCATCATGCTTGCAACTTTAAAAGTACTAGGACGAATGAGATTTGGAACTCCATGGGGCAATACAAATTTACATAGCCAATAAGCAAGAAAAGCAACTATGTAAATCTTATCTTGTAAAGCGTGATCCTTGATGCCAAGAAGAATAAAGGAACATTACGAGACTTCATTTTGAGGTAAGGCCTTGTCGATTATTCTAGATGGGCCAAATGTCTTCTTTGGAGTTGAAGTTCTTTTCAAGTAATATTTTCTTGGAGGTTCAGCATATCTGACAGCTCTATGAAACCAAAATTTGATTCAGTCATCAATCTTCACTTAGTGTTGGTCATTGGTAAGCTTGTGATAAGAATAAAATAAGTATTGGAAACTTGGTGGAAGAAATTCATTGCCACCATCAAAGCTTACAAATTCTTCATCATATAAGGTATGACTTCATCATAGAAGGTGCCTAAAATGGGAAGTAAAATCAAATCTTCTCTAAGAGGCAGGTAGAGAGTGTTGGTTGATAGACTCCAATGCTTATAAAAGTATTACATGATGCTAGTAGACTTGTCATAAATGAAAAGTGATGTAAAAATAGCATCATAAATGCAAGTTTGTGTGAGTAATGCCTGGTTTACTGCAAGAATATGTTTAAGCCACTCCCAATAATAAGAAGAATATGAGAATTCATCAGCAACCTTAAAGGTGGATGGCCATGATATGTCTTTGAGGGCAATGCACTTTTTCAACAAGGATAAGTTGTCAGAAGAACTTCTCTTAGACTTGAATGGAGACTTAAAAAGGAAACAAGTTGACTTTATGACGTCTTGGCTTGAGTTGGTAAATTCATGAGAAGCTTTCTCTGACTAAGTTGATAAAAATGGAACTGCTGTCGTTAAAGGCCATGATGCAGCAAAACACCTAATGGTAGGAGTTTGGACATGTAAAATTATGTTCAGTTGCATGTAGTTGCTCTTGACTTCCAAAATCTTTATACATGATCGTTGCTTATCATTGAGGTGAGCTTTGATTTGAACCATCTTCACTTCAAGAGACCAAGTATGATAGCTAGATCACCTCAAGTTGACTTTAAAAAATCATATAAATTGATGAATTTTAATCACTTACCGGTTAGCTATCAAAGCTTGTCAAATCTTCAGATTGCTTGAGTCTTGGATCTTGAGTCTTGACTAATCACAAGAATCAGGTCACCCTAAGATAATTGACTAAATTTATAGTCAAGTCACGTTGCCGGTTGATTGCCGGTAATAGTAGAAGTGATGATTGTCTTCCTTGATGCTTGTTTTCCTTGACGCTCAACCAGTAAATTATATTGATTGTACAATTCCCAGGAAAGAATGTAAAACAATCTCCTTAGATAGAATTACCTTTCCAAATAAATTCCCAGAAAATCTGGAGGAGTCATACATTGTCCCACTTAAAATCCAGTCTTGTTAGACAGAATTTATTTGCATAATATAATACGATAATCAAGTCACCCTAAAATAACATCAAATTATTTTATCGGTTCAATTATTCGTAAAAAAACAAGTAGTTTTGAAGGTGATCGCCTTGGTGGTAGTTGAATCTTCAAGTATTTTAAATCTCTTCAATTTTGATTAAATACGATAATCAAGTCACCATAAAATAATATCAAATTGTTTTACCGATTCAATTATTCATAAAAAAAATCAAATAGTCTTGAAGGTGATCATCTATCTTCAAGTGTCTTGAATTTTTTGAATTTTGAAGTTGATCACCTTGATGGAGATGATTAATAGTTAAATCTTTAAGTGTCTTGAATTTCTTGAATTTTGAAGTTGATCACCTTGATGGAGATGGTTGATAATTGAATCTTCAAGTGTCTTGAATTTCTTGAGTGTTGAAGTTGATCACTTGATGGAAATGGTTGAATGATGCTCTTGACTTCAAAACAATGTAATAATTCAAATGCAATCCTACCAAAAAAAATGTTGTTAGCATTTTTAAAAAAAAACAACAAAAAAAACAAAAAAACAAAAAGAAAGAAAAAAGAAAGGATAAAGAAAAGAAGAAAAATCTCATTTGAAATAGATACCAAAGGGAGAAAGAGAGGAATGATGTTGAAATGTGAAAAAATGGAATGCTCTATGTCTATATTTATAGTAATGGAACAAATCTGAATTAAATTAGGATTAAAGTTCAAATTATACTATGATAGGAATAAAGATCCCTTATTATACTTAATTTGAATTTTAAAATTATCAAAAATCTTAATTCGATTAAATGATAATTTTAAGTTTTAATCCTAATTATTTTCAAACTATATCAAATATTATTCTTTAATAATATTTGTTTGAGATAAATGTGTTATTTATCTTCAAATTATATTAAATTTTTAATATTAATTTGAAAATAAAAAATAAAAAAATAAAAAAATAAAAAAATAAAAAAATAAAAAGAAAGGCAAGTGGCTTTTCAAAAAAAGGAAAATCTTTGGGGCTCAGGTGGAGGAAGAGAATCCTTGAAATTTATTTTCAAATTATATTAAAATTTATTTTTAGTATTAATTTGAAAATAAAAAAATAAATAAAAAATAAAAAAAGCCACGCAAAAAGCTTTTTTGGGCGGCAAATTTGGTTTTATTATTATTTTTTTCCTTTATAGGAAAAGAAAATCAAAATTACTTTTAACCATTTTGAATCCATATTATTTATAAATGTTCAAAATTAAATTGAGATATATTCATTTAAATAAATTAATGAATAAATTTCAAGGGGAACATTTGTAGATATCAAAAAATTCAAATTAATTTTTAAATCAATTAAATAAATATTTTTGATCTATGAAATTAATTAGATTAAATAATTATTTTAATCAAATAAATGAAATATATTTTATGGATCAATTAAATAAATATTTTTGATCTATAAAATAATTAGATTAAATAATTATCTTAATCTAATAAATTACATAGATTTTAAATCAATTAAAATTATCTGGTTTATTATCTAAATTTAAATTATTTTAATAGTAAGATAAATACTATTAAAATAATAAATAGATGAAGTGATAATTGTTTTGAAGTGAGGATAGAGGTTAGATTTGTAAATTCATTTTCTTCCAAATCACTATAAATATGAAGCATTCCCTTCTAAAACACATATTTTTGAAAACCGAAAGCCAGAAGCAACAAAAAGCTCTTAAGTTACGAGCTAGCCTTCAAGACCTCAAGTGTTCTTCAAGATCAATGACATTCTTCAAGTTCATTAAGACATTTAACGTGTTTATCAAGTTCATCAAGATGTTTTTTCTCCAAGGTGAAATTTGATTCAAGATCAAGCCTATAAAGTACTTGAATCGTATTCTTCGTAAAAATTAAGTTTAATTTGAGATAAAACTACAAAAGCTCTTGAATCAAGTTTTTATTTCGAAATTCGAATTAGAGGATTTAAATTCTTTATTATAGAATTTTATATTAAAGATTGTAACCCGCTTCAAATTAATAAATTTATTTATTATTCAATTTCTAATTCAATTCATTTTGTTTTATAGATTTTGAACTATGTAAATCGTACTGCTTATCATAAAATGCTTCTAGGATCTATTCTTAATGAAATATGGTTGTAATTTCATAATTTGATTAAAACACATTACTCTCTTTTATTCCAGAAAAGATTTACTGCTTTTTATTATATAAATTATTTAAAAAGCTTTATATTAATATTAAAAAATATTGATAATATTAAATAAGATGGAAAATGTTGTCGAATGTATGATTATTATAATAGGGTTTTCAAGAAATCATTAAATTAAATAATCTCAAAAATTAAACATAAAGATGTAGTATTTTCTCAGGAATAAACCTTATTAAAAGATATTAAAGTACTTTTTTCCCACTCATCAACCACGCTTGTTGGCTTCGTGCGGGTAATAATAATTTTAAATTTTTATTTAAATATTTAACATGATAAATTTATATTATTATTTAAGAAAAGATATTTCTTTTACCATGTATGATTGTGATAAACACTGAGCTATGTCAGAATAATGTGAGTGAAGCAATAAGATCATCCACTTATTCCGTTAAACATTATCCCTTCATAATGATTTTAATGGTTGGTTAATATAAAAAATAATTTTATTTCCAATATTTATTTTCATATATTAAATTCATTATTATTTTATTCATATTTAATAATTTGTGATCTTAGATATAAATCTCGAGTTTAAATAATTTTAATTATATACAACAAGAAATCACTTTTTACATAAATTCTTAATATGAATTATATACAACAAAAGCAGAAAGAGCATGTGATGAATTCCACAAAAAGCAAATTGATTGTTCTCCGTCCTTAGTATTATTAGAAGTAGTGGCCCAATTTCAATGTTAAATGATGTATGGTTGATGATGTTAATATTTTTTAGTAAATAAAACCCATTTTTATATTACAAAAACATATTTATAAATAAATTTAATTATTTTAATGAAACAACTATCTTTATTTCCCAAAATGGTCATTCACGCTCAATAGATTTTCCACATTTTCTTTTTATTATATATTTATTTTAATGTTTTCTAGTGCCTCTAATAGTCAAAGTTGGAGACTAAAATCATCCAAATGTCTCTTTATATAACCAATTTTCAATGATCAGACTTTTCAAGAACTCAAGAATTTATTAACCAAGAAAGAGATTCACATCCGTAGGAAACAAAGAATAAAAATTAAACCTGATTCGTACAGAGAAAATCCTGTCTTTCCAGCTCAAAAACGGCCTCTTTCTTTCTGGGTATCTTTCTATTTCTTTTTTTCGGTTTCTGCATGTTAGAACGTTGTTTCTCTTTGGTGTTTGATTGTGTTACTTGTTCTTGTTTCAATTGTTGCTTTGTTGGTTTCTTGTAAGTTCTTTCTTGTTCGTCAATAGGGTTATTGTAAGCTATATGTCTATCTCTTTTTGATTGCTGGGAAAAAGGGTTTGTTTAATTTCTGAAATCTGTATTGTCATCCTTGTGTATGTGTGTGTGCGTTTTTCTTATAAAGAAACAATTGGATTTTTTGTTTTGATCTGAATTCTTTGTGGATTTTATAAATATGGTCAGTCAAGTCGTGTGTACCCACACAAAGGAAGAAGAAGATGAAGAAGAAGCTAAACATGGTGAAAGTCCATTTATTGTGTTATGGTGCCAATTTCATGGTTCAATTTGTCTTGTTGTTGGGCCATTTAAAACTTTCTTATTGATTTATTAATGAATTTGGTAAGTAAATCTGAAGGGGATTTTCGGAGTGGTCTTTTGATTTGTTTTTGTTTTGCAGTGCTATAACTTGGCATAGGAAATAATGGCTGATAATGGAAGAGTACATCCAGAATGTGTTAATGCTGCTAATCCCTATCATGAGTGCGGTATAGCTTGCCTTGAAAAGATTGCGCAGGGTCATGGCCGGAAGGAGAAAAAGAAGTCAAGTAATTTCCATGTTTTGGATGTTCTTTTGATATTTTATGGTCTTATATATCTTATGATGAGAAATCTTTTATATGTCGTATCTACCTCATTTCTGTGTTGTACTATTTGCATATCAATTCTACAAGGAACCAATCAGAATCATCGAAAAAGACCAAGTATGGCTTGAACTTTAGCTCGATCAAAGTACTGTCAAGGAAGTACAATTTACAGCTTGAAATATTTAATGATTTGAAAAATTTGACAGGATTATGGAAACAAAAACCTTAAGAATAGTTGTAGATGCGGGCAAATTTTAATAATATAAAGTGAGTTTAGGAAGTTATGAAGCTTTTGATTTGATAATTTCTCTATTAGTCCTTCTATTTTCCTTGTTAAGTGATATATTTTCAATGCTTGATTCTCTGGTGACCTAGAGTTTGGCAGGATTTTGATTGGATTGTTAATAACTGGAGAGAATTTTTACCGGTTTTCCTTTTTAATTATATCTTTGTCATTGCAGTGTCACTCCTTGATGCTTCTTTAAGCTTTGGCAGAAAAAAGAAGGGACCTGAATCTCGGCCGATGTCGCCTCAGCCTTTCAATAATGCTTCTGCATTGAAAGCAGCGCACAATACCAACTCCCTGTCACCTCGGTCACCTTTCTCAGCCAAAAAAGAAGTTGAATCACAGAATAGTCAATCATCTTCTTCTTCATCTCAGCAACATTCTGAAGAATGTCCTTCTCAAGATCATTATTTTGACAAGGGACAAGTTCAATCGTCTGCAAATGTACCTGTATCTGGAAACTTAAAGGTGATTCTTTGTCCTTCCACACACTCACACGCCCAAAATAGATAATTTTTTTTTTCTGGATAATTGTTTTTGGTGGTAGTTTGACACATGAAACTTGTTATTTCTTTAACAGCCTGATGGTCCCAAAGCCCTCCCACTTGGTAGTTTTACTTGTTTTGCCATTGTGCCACCAACTGAAGAAGATGAGGATGAGGATGAGGATGAGGATGAGGATGAAAATTCGTCTGCCTCCCCAGGAATGAGTTCTTCTGGTACTGCTAAGAATGCAGATACGACTAACGGTCACAATGTCAAGTCTCTAGGTTTCACTTTCTCAGGAATCTCCCGTGCTACAGAAGAGAATTGCGATGATGAAATTCTATCTGTTATTTCTGATTCCTGTGTGTCAGTTGGAAAATATCACGTGAAAGCAAGTAGTGCCCCTATTTTACAGTTAATCATAGACAAGTATGGGGATATTGCAGCAAACTGTCGGTTGGAATCCTCATCCTTGCGTGCTTATTACCTGGAATGTTTATGCTCTGTAGTTCAGGAACTGCAGTCCTCTTCTCTTAACCAGCTAACAAAATCCAAAGTCAAAGAACTATTGGCAGTTCTTAAGGATGTAGAGTCGGCACATATCAATGTTAGTTGGCTGCGGAGCATACTAAACGGACTTACAGAAGCCGTGGAGCTGAATAATAAGCAACAAACCATGGAGGAAGCAAAAGCCAATTGTGTTCATACCATAGAACTAACAAGGAAAGAGCTAGAATCGTTGGCGCTGGAATTACAAGAGAAAGAAAAGGCAGTCGCAGATACCAAGATGAAAATCAATGAAACGAAGACGATCTTGAGTGAGCTTGAGCACAAAGCTTCTGAATTAAACGAAACTATCTTATCGTTAAGGTCGGAGGTGGATAAAATCGATGCCAAACCGCTGGGAGATCGAGTCCTGTGATGCAAATATAAGGGAGTGGCAATTGATACCGGTGTGTAGTTTTGTTATATGTTTTGCATGGTTGCATTATACGGTAGGCTTTGTAGTTTCGGTATTCAATAATTTGTATGCTATTCGACAAAAATCTGCACTTGATTGGAGAAAATGAATTGTTAGGTCCCTAAACTTGCTATTATGTCCTTAATTTTTCATTGTATTTTTAAGCAGTCTATTATCTGTTATTTTTATTGTTTACAGGTCCTTTATTGGTTGAATATTTGCAATTTACAATAAAAAATAACCAGAATTTTCCATAATTTTATTTGTATTTTTTAATGTCACCGTCTAAATTGATAGAAAGTATAAATTATGTATTAATAAGAACTAGATTGCATCCTCACCTGATTTCGGAAATAATTATTTTTTAATTTTAATATAATTAAAAATTTATAATTTGATGTATGAATAATTAATTGTTAGTTAAATGAAAAATATATGCAATGATATACTTTAAGATAATAATTTAAGATAATAACATAAGTATTGATATAACCATATTTTTATATGAATCATTATATTAACAAAAGAATTTTAAATTATTATGCTTAATCTTTATTATATATATTTTTTGACAATTTTATCAATTTAATTGATTTATTTTATACGTATATTGTATGATTTAATGTAATACATATTTATAGATAAATAAACTTTTTAAAAAAGACTTGGTTTATAATGATTTAATGTATTACTATTGATATGTCATAAATGAATTATTCATTCTTATCTATCAAGCCAATGTTTTTATTTTAATTCTAACAACATATATTATATTGTATGGCATGCTTGTTGGAATATGCTGCCAACTTGGCCACACATGGTATTCATGTTGCTCCCTTATGTCCCTGGTGTCATGCTGATTCTGAGTTGGCGTGTCATGCGCTGGATCATCAAGCATGATTTGCTGTTGTTGCCTGGTGCATATGGAATTCGAGAAATGCATGGAAACCTGATCTGCGGCCAACGTAGTTAGAGATGCTCAACTATTTTCAAGTGAATGCCGAACACCCCAACAAGCCCAAGCGTGATGTGATTCTTGGTCAAAGCCACCCATTCATCACTTGAAATGTAATTTTAATGCATAAGTTTTTGCTGATCTGGATCATTTAGGTTATGGATGTGTCAATTTGGAATTGTGTCGGTCATGTTGGGGCATTTGGAAGCAGTGGTAGGGGAACTAAATTTAATGAAAAGGTCAATTTTATAAACTAAAATGTTATAATTATTAAACTAATTATTTTTAATCAAATTAATTTAAATTATAAGTTATTAGCTTAATTATTTCAATTTTCTTTAAATATTTATTATTACATAATTAATCAATCTAATTAATTATTTTTATTAATAATTAGTGAATCATTTTTTATTTAATTAACATAATTAATCTAAATAATTATTCTAACATATATACTATAAGTTATGTATAGATGAAATTTTAAAATATATATGAATTATGTAAGATTAATATGCTATTAATGTAAGATAATAAATTTTTAAATTGTTTATGGATTCTCATAATTCTAATGAAAAATTCATTAAATAAGATTTAAGATTATAATATTTATTAATTGATACTAAAATAAAAATTACTTTTAATAAACAAATAACATATATGAAAATTAAATAGTAAAAGAAAATTAAAATATAATAAAAAAGAAAATTAAAATATAACAAATTCAATTATATTTCATTATATTAGCACAATCAATTAAATAAAATAAATATTATTTTTTAAGATAAACTAATTACTTTAATGAAATTAATAAATTATAAGTTATTATTTATTTAATTTTTATTCTTCTTAAATATTTATTATTACATAATTAATTTACTTAATTGATAAATTTTTATTAAGAATAAATGAAATATTTTTAATTTAATTAATATTATTAATCTAAATAATTATTTTAATATATATAAACTAACATCTTTATTCCTACATTAATTATAATATAATTTAACATTCCAACAAAATAAACAAAATAATCAAATTATCATAGTTATAATATATAATTAACTTCAATTAATTAAATAATATAATTATTGTAGCTTAAGGTAAACTAATTATTATTAATTAAATTATTATATTATTAGTTAACTTAATATTCAATTAATGTTATTTTAATTGAGTTTAATGTCGTCACTTGATATGTTTAGTTTAATCAGATGTTGATTTGTTTTTAAGTGATACTTCATACGATCTTAGAAAAGTTTGCTTACGCTATTAGTTGATTTTGTCTAAAATTGATTGTTTTTACATGATTTTCACAATCTGACTCGTCTTTATTTCCATTTTCATGATTGTTACCATTACATTCATCGGACTTCGACTCTTGATTCATGCTTTCATGTAGCACTGAATTAGTCGATCTAGTCTGAAATTTTGTTTGCTACTAATGATTTTGCTCGTGTTTTGCATTTTCATTCATGTATTTTTGGCTTGTGCTATTCGAGGTTGACTTTTTCCAAGTGGTCAAGATGTTACTTAACGTCTTGGGTTTTATGTATCGACGAAGATATTTTATAATAGAATAGGCCTCTATTTTATTCCCTCGGCATGTATGATTTAGTTTTATATCATCGTGTATCTCGTATCTTCCTCAATTCCTTTTTTCAAGCCATTATCATTAATTTTAATTCATGCTACTATACTTATTTTATTATTGCTATATGATGTGTGCTATACCATATCATGCCTATGCTATATCATCTTACATGTCATGCCTATGCCATGTCATTTCACATGTCATGCTTATATGATGATTATGTCATGTTTTATGCCATGATCGCTATATCATATTTACTATGCTATATCTGTTATGATTGTTGTTATGCTATACCCTGTTGTATGCTTATGAATGCTCACCCACCTAAGATAATTAACTCGACTAAAATGGTAAAATAAAACTTGAACTCTGAGTGAATAGATCTTCACCACCTGAACCCATTTATGAAGGGTTTGACTTAGCACTCATGCTAATGGGTTAGTTGAATCAAATCCAGAACCATCCGATGGAGACTTTATCTTGCGACTTTTTTGAGTTCATCTCATTCCTTAAGGTAGCCCCTCAAGAAGACTGCATTTTCGCTCCAAGCAAGCTCTTAGTCCATGAGTTGCAAGCCTTGCTCTAGGTCACGGTGAAAGCCTTGCCCGCACATGCATAGCTTCTAAACATGTTGTACTTGCATTCTATTGCCAATAGTTTCTTACTCAAATAGTAAACAAAATGCTCAACTCCAGCTTCATTTTCCTGAGCAATCATAGCCCCCACTAACTCCTCCTCCAAGGCTAGATAGAGCAACAATGGTTTCCTCGGTCAAGGTGATTACAGAATCGATAGGTTAGAGAGGTAATGCTTCACTCTCTCAAATGCGAACTGGTAGTTCTCATCCCAAACTAAAGGTTGGTTCTTCCTCAAAAGCTTAAAGATTAACTCACATAAAGTAGTGAGGTTAGCAATAAATCTATTGATGTACTAAAGCTACCCCAAAAATTCCTTAACTTTGGTCTTAGTTCTAGGAACATACATCTCATAGATCGACTTTGCATTGTTAAGATCCACTTTAATACCTCTTTGACTGATAACATGACCCAACAGCTTGTCTGACGTCACCTCGAATATACACTTCTTCAAGTTCAACCTAAGCCCATATTTCTCAACCTATATGAGAAATCTATCAAGAGCAGCCAGATACTTTTCTATGGTGGGATACTTCACAATCATGTCATCCATATAAACTTCGACCTCTTTATGGAGTAGATCATGCAATAAAGTTATTATAGCCCTTTAATAAGTAGCACCTGCATCCTTCAGATTAAAGGGTATGACCTTGTAATAGTAAGTCCCTCATTCCATGATGAAAGTTATCCTAACCTTATCAATAATAGCCATGAGAATCTGATTGTATCTAGAAAACCCATTAGCAAATGAATACATCGCATTGGCGGCTGCACTATCAACTAGCACATCGATATGAGGTAAAGAAAAGTCATTCTTTGGGCATGCCTTATTCAATTCCTTGTAATCTGCGCAAACCTTGACCCTACCATCCTTCTTAGAAGGAACCATATTGGTCAACCATTTGGGATAATCAACCACTTCAAGGAACTTAGCATCAAACTGCTTCTAGATATCTTCCTTAACCTTTTGTGCCCATTTTGGTCAAAGTCGATATAGCTTCTACTTAACTGGCTTGAACTCATGCTTGATTAGAATTCTGTGTAATGCTATAGTTCTATCGACACTTGGCATGTCTTCATAGCTTAGAGCAATGGCTTTTATATGATATTTCAATACTCTAACGATTTCTATTCTTTCATCAATAATTAAGTCAAATGCAATATGGAGCATACAAGACATGCCATATGTGCTATATTAATAGTTTCAATACATGATGTGTTAATATAAAAAATACTCATGTTCATACACAATGCCATCAGAATACACATCGTAAAAAATAGCAAAATTATTTTCCATTACATTAAACTTTGAAGGGATTACATCATCATCAATAAGTACAGAAAGAAGGACATTATCATCCTCATACATAAGCTTATTAAAAGTGCTATCTACTAAGGTAGCGATGTCCTTGTAGACCTTCTGAAGTAGTAAGTCACCCATATCTAAACTCTGTAGCTTGATCTCCAGTGTAGCAACTATAGTAGGTTTTGGTTCTAAGTAATTTGTGGTAGGATTAATGACATCACTAGAGATCTAGAAGTCATCATCAAGGTTGATGGAAGAAGTGGTAGTGACCTTCTTTAATATTATTAAGGCTGATAAGTCACACACATCATCAAAAATGGTAAATTATTGGTCAAAGAAACCATTCGAGTTAGGCAACTTGAGAGTATAATCATACTAGGTATCACCTTGGATAAAGGCAATCACCCTACATTCTTCTGGCTTGATCAAGATGTAGGTGTCAAACCTTATGAAGTATCTTTCTTCCCACATGGTTGTAAGGATATTGAACTCCACCAAACCCTACTAGTACCAACTTAAACCAGGTATAAAGTTCATGTTCTGTAACATCTTCTTCATGGCAGGACTCGATTGGTATGAGCATGACTCAGGTTCTTAAATGGTGGTGATCTAAAAACCAGTCATAAGTGGGATATCCTCCCTGATGTAGGCTAAAGAAACCTCATCATTGGTAATAATAGTAACTATACCCTCATCATATGAAAACTTAATCTTTTAGAGCAAGGTGAATGGCATACCTCCCAATGGATGAAACCATGGTCGGCCCAAAAGTAAAGGAAAGGACACTGGGCTATCTAAAACTATGAACTCCACCACTGACTCAATCAGCCCAACTATGATAGATCAGAAAAGTGACCATGCTAGACTTCAACTCTCAATTCACCAATTGACTCTTTATGCTAAAGATAGAGACAGATGGAGAATCCCTCATGCTAGAGAGTGCCTGGATGACAGCTGTTGACCCTTACTTTTCACCATTGTATAATTTTGGATCTTTGTTGATTTGGCTAGGATTTAGTCCCCGGTATCGATCCCGATTATTCACATAGACCTCTGTGTCTTCCTCTGTATGTTCTGGTGTGTAGAACATCTTAGAACTGATGGGGCCCACCATGGCACCTTGCGGGACCCGTCGCATATTCTGAGTATTCTATGCATGCAGAACACCCTTCCCTATTGCCTACATAAGGCAAATCACTCGAAATGCGAAATATTACATTTTTGGCCCTAGGTACTATTCACCATGAATAGTGCATAGTTGGGGCCCACCAGGCAAAAATGGGGCCCGCAGCCCCTAACAACCTATTCTGTGTGTTCTGTACTTACAGAATATAATTCCATGTTGCCTTACGCAAGGCACAAAGCTTGGCATCGCAAATGCCATCTCATGGACCCACTACGCTGCGGGGCCCACCTAGGGCATCAATGGGGCCCACTGCCTCTAGTAGCTCATTCTGTGTATTCTGTACTTACAGAATACATTTCCTAGTCGCCTTACGCAAGGCACAACGCTTGGCATCGTAAATGCCATCTTCTGGGACCATTACGTTGTGGGGCCCATCTAAGGTATTAATGGGGCCCACAGCCCCTATTAGCCTATTATGTATATTATGTACTTACAGAATACATTCTACGTCTGCCTACGCTTAGCGAGAAACACAGAACGCAAAGTATTGCATTCTGGGCCTAGGTTACTATTCATCATGAATAGTGCATAGGCGGGGCCCGCTTTCCCATTAGCATATTCTATGTATTCTGTACTCACAGAATACATTTCATTGTTGCCTTAAGCAAGGCACATCTCACGGCATCCCGAATGCCACATTTCTCGGCCCACCGCGCTGTGGGGTCCGTTAAACACTAGTGGGGCCCGATTCTCACTATAGTCCACTTTGATGTATTCTGTATGCACAGAACACATCCTATCTGCTGCCTTACTTGAGGTGAAACGCTTGGCATGCTATTTGCCACTTTCCAGGCCCTTTTACGCTGTGGGGCCCATAAGGGCACTATTCATCATGAATAGTACCTAAATGGGCCCATCACCCGAATTCACTAATTTGATTGTTCTTGATGCATAGAACACATTTTCACTGATACCTATGCGAAAAATGACCTTCTGGCACGTCGAATGCCATTTTGGGCCGAAACTGGGTCGTAAACCCTAAATTGGGCCCATTAGCCAAAACTCGGTGTTCGGGGCCAAATTTGAGAAAACTTATAACTGCAAAGTTTCTTAAAATGTCGATTACACTTCAGTGGACATATGATGTACATCTGGAACTTCTGTGTTGGTTTTAACATTTTCGTGTAAATGTTTTAATCTCATTAATGCAAATGGGATGCATGTTCATAAACTTAGCCTTAAGTAATACTAGTTGCAAATAAAAAGCATTATCATCCTTTATTACATATTATTGCTTAACAATGTCTTATAAGTACAGGATTCAAGCTTGACGCAGCAGCCACAGCTTGTACTCATCATCAGTAGCGGGTCCAGCTTCGGGAATCTCCACCAGCGCTATTCGACGATGAGGCCAAGTTCTCTCCACATGCTCCATGAAACGAGGCACCAGCCTGCCTCCCCCAAACTCCATCAGCTGAGGTATGGTTTGCCGCTGGCCAAACTGATAACAGATCCTAGTAGGACTGTAGTGCATGCAACGCCTGAATCCCGGCAGTGGGATACAATCTATGTAAGTCATTACAGTAACATGCTGTATGTGCCACCAGGGGCAGCTCCACCTGATCTTGCTATCAGGTCGGGTCCCCATCCACTCAGTCCAGCCTTGAAATGACATCGTCCTCGCCTCACCGAAGGCATAACCTCTCTGCATATGGCTATGAGGAAGGTATCTCTGCGGGTTCCCTACTGGCGGTGCTAGGATCCCAAGCTTCTCTTGAAGCCAAATCTGTAATAAAATAATAAAATAAAAATAAAAGCTCGCTGAGTTGAAAACCTTGCAAAAGGCTGCTCAGGCAAAAGCAAGAGCGACCCATTGAATTAAAAACCCAAGGGGGCAGTTCAGGCAAAAATTAGGGTCTGAAGTAAAATTAATAGCCCGATGAGCCGAAAACCTTATAAAAGGTGACTCATGCAAAAGTTAGGGCAAAAATACAATTTTTTCTAAGTTGAAAACTTGTAAAGGCGGCTTAGAATTCTCACCTGTAGAAGAAGCAGACTTCAGCTGAAGCGCTCAGACTGTCCATGCTTCATTTTATCCAGACCAATGATCGTCTCTGCTACAATCATAGGAAAAAGGGGTCCGACCTTGCATCATTTGGTCTATCACAGGCCCGATCAGCAAATCTCTGTGACCGGATGGATCGACGAATAAGAACTGTGCCAACAGTCCAAATCCAGTCACCCTCAGCCATGATGGGTCTTCTATAGATTTCTGACTGCATAGTTGGAAAAGGGCAACGAGATCTACAGAGCCGTCTGTAGTCAAAAGAAATCCCACCTCTAGTGGACTTACGTCAAAAGCCTTGACCAAATAAGAGAACACGTCTCCAACAGGCACCGATACTGTCAGCATCACCGTCATGCTACAGGTAACCCCAAGGATGGCAGCAAATTCCTCATACATCGGACATAACTCTATATGCCTGAACCAAAATACATGAACCTCCGGATCCCAGAACTGCACAGCAGCGTGCAGAAAAGCGTGATTAATTGAGACCTGCTGAAAGATTCTCAAATATTGGAGCCCGATCTCGCCTAGTCTACTCCACTCATTATTTCCCCAACGGCGGGAAAGAGCGCGGAAGGCAGACAGTGATTGCTGAGTCATTGTATATCTAATTTCTACAAAGAAAGTAGATAAGTTATGTTTTGCCAATAAACCAAAATGCATGGCGTATTTATAAGCAGCAAACAGCATTGGATCCCACTAATAAATCCAAAAGTTACACAGTTTAAGCTTTTGATTGTTCACACAGTTGGTACGCAACAGCCCTGGCATACTAGGCACGCAATTGTCAGTCTGTAACGCATTCCCTTATTCTAATACAGAAACTACAGATTTATGATGACATGCATATGAAAGCCTGACGTCGCGTTGCCTCTATGCATCATCCTCCCCGGAGCGATCATCCTCAGGACTGGGACTGTCCATAACATCAATGTTGTAGCGCTCTAAACGTGCCGTTAGCCGTGCAATCTCTCGGTCCCTCTCCTCCTTCATCCGAGCGAAACGATCACGCTCCTCTCACTCCACTTGCCTGCTGGACTGCAAGCATAGACATATAAGTCATGCATTCATGCATTTCCATGCAAAAAGTACTTCATAACAGGTACCCACCTGGACATCCAACATCTCAGACATATGGTAGCAGTGCAATCCTGTTAGTAACCTTGAAGCGTCTGCTATAGCATCTCGGTGCACCTGCAAGATCAAAACATATGTCAGGTCACTACAATCAAAGATGCATCAAAACACGTATACTCACGTGGGTCGTGTTTGGAGGATCAAACTCAATCTCGCTCCTTGTTGGCACCGAGAAGGAAGTCTCATAAAGACGCCCAGTTGCATCATAAGTAAAGATTAGAGGGCTCTGGGCCATATCAACTCACCCTCTATGAAGTCTGCCGGACGCCCATACCCGGGGGGCACCTCTGGAGTGGCTGACATTGTTGCCATTGGAACCGCATCAGCTCCAAAATTACGAGATCTTTTTGAGGCACCACTGCCTCGAGAACTGCCGAGAGTTGGTGAACCTCGACGTCCACCTCTGCCCCGAGGAATATCAGATCTGACGCTAGACCTGCTAGCTCTATCATGTTGACCATGGCATGTAGAGAGTTCCACATGTCCCAGTAATCTTAGTTGGATGAAGATCAGATAGTCCACTGGCAACTCTGATAAATGCTCCCGTCCGGGCATACCAATCAACCCAGTAATCACCTCTGGATCTGTATCAGTACATGAAGCCCAAAACATCACACGCGGTGGGGGAGCAGGCTCCACGCGACTCTCAGGCCCTAGCTGCCAATCTATCATACGCTCTCCAAGATAGAAAAGTCTACCTTGGGGACTCTCTAACAACATGTGTTGCTCGTCCTTGTGCATCGAATTGGACAAGTATCCCGGCCTCGGATGCATATTATCCCAGGGATAGGGATGCACCGATTCCAAGAACAACAAGAAAATAAGAACCTACCCAGGTATTTCTTAAACCGGTTCAATATAGTTTAATGCTGATGAAATTATTTCTTTTTACCTGATCCCAGGTTAAGTTGTTGAGGTGTTCCCTCAGCTCATCCATCGTGTAATCCAGTCTTTGACGTGGTGTGCTCCACGCTTGCAGACGAGGGAAGCCAAGCGGTAATCCTTATGGGACCTTGGGCTCTGGCAGTAGCCTGAATTCATACGCCATGACCTGCAAAGTCAATACACATAGTCAGCAAAACTCAAGCAAATGCTACAATGATAGAATCAACAGAATTTTGCCTACCTCTATGACCTGCCAGCAGCCAATAAAATGGTCTCTGCAATACCGGCTACAAAAATCCAAGCCATTCATCAAGTGGGCTAGACCGGCACTGCCCCAGTCATACTGCCCGATAGCATCCAGATCGCGAAGGGCCCATAATACAGACATGTGAACGTTGTTCCTGGCATCATTGAATAAGGTACACCCAGTACATACAACAGAAAGCTGCGAGTGTACTGTTCTACAAAGATGATCCTGCCCAGTCTCTCTGCCAGAACTGCCTCCCGAAGGCAATCATATGAAATATTGTGCCCACCTCTCATATTAGGGGACACGCCCAGCAGAGTAAAAATGGCATTGTATGCCCAACGTGGAAATGTCAGCCTGGCATCAAATGGAAGAGGTAACCCAGCGCACTCTAGCCCAGTAATCCCGGCAAAGATACTCTGGGTGATAGCAATCTCACCCACAGGCAGATGGAAGGTATGAGTGGAATCCATCCACCGCTCGATCATGGTAGTAATAACAAACCTATTACTCCTCTGTTCTGCATCGACAAAGCAAGAAATGTATGGACCAAAACAGCTCTGGTTCACTCTGGCGCATATCTCCCGAGGCAACAGAGGGTACTATTCATTGATCCCCCGAATACTGTCAGTTCTGACAACTGTTCACTCCCTCTGCAAATTATAGAATCCAAGTCAGTTTCAGACTAACTTACAGAATGGATACAGAGGCTCTGAGCTCCTCCTCTCTACCCTAAATGCCCTTACTCATGCCTAAAATGCATAATCTCTCTAAAAATGGTCAAAAAATGCATGTTTCGGCCCATTTTTCACTGTCATGTGTGCCACACATGACTCATGTATGCCACACATGGGTCATGTGTGCCACACATGAGCCATGTGCGCCACACATGACAAAACCCGCTCCAAAAACATTATTTTTCACAAAATCGACGCGATAACCACTTGCCTACTTAAGCTAAACTTCTGCCTAACACAAAATTCTAGCCTAACACAAGCCTAGACGTATCAAAAATAGCCTAGAATTCAATTTTTGAAAAAACCAAAAAATCAAAAAACCGAGCTGAGTCATTGAAAACTCACCTTCTCGGGAGGAGCTCGGGACCGATGGGAGTCTATGGCAAAGGTTTCCACAATTGGATCACCAAAATAGGCCCCAAAATAGCTGTGATGAGTCGTGTGCTCGGTTAAAGCATAGCTCGGGACAGATTCAGGGTCCTGGGGGGTCAGTTGCATCCTAATACTGGCCATTTTCACTAAAACGCTGAAATTTTGACTTGGGAGTTGAGAGAAAATCAGGTTTTGGGAAGGGAATGAAGTGATTTTCGAATTGGAAGCCTGGATATATAAAAATTTTAAGGGATGTATGCCACACATCGTGGAACATGCACCGTACTTTGAAATTTTTGCTAATGTGTGCCTACCACTGTGCATGCATGCTAATGTGCACCATCCCCCACTAAAATGAACATGAAGAATTATGCCTATGGTAAAAATTTCAAAATTTTTTGAGGTCGTTTGCTCCACCAAACTCAATTTTCACGAGCCGCAACGTATGAAAAATCCAGAAATTCAGTCAGAATGCAGCAGGTTGATACTCAAAAATTCATGTATTTTTCCTGAACCATTTCAATACCAATTTCACTGACAAATTATTTTTCTATGTCTGGCAAAGACAGAAAATTGATCCAACAGACGATCAAAAGCAGTCAAGCCTTTGACTTCTGGTCAAGCAGTTGATCAGACAGTGTTGCATTCTGACAGAGGGTCCCAAATGTAGGCTTTGGAGACAGACAACACTTATTAGATGGCACGAGAACAAGATCTGACGGTTGATCACCCAGACCTAGCAGAAGGTCACCTTTGGTTCTGCTGTTGAACCACCCGATCCAGCAAAGATCACCGAGTCAAGCCCTTGACTGCTAAATCCTAACGCATAGGCATCTGAATGCTGACTTTAGATGAATTACTCGCAAGGAAGCCATCGGTCTCATAATGACCACCGATCAGCCCTGATCGGAATAGCCTGGACGCTGGGCCCCCAGTAATAAAGCTAGGGTACTTATACTGGTCAAAACCATCGACCAGAAATGTCAGAGACCCAACAGAGGATCCTGAAAGCCATTTCGGAGATATCTGACATTTACATGATGGCGCGAGAATAGACTCAGCAGATGGTCGTCCAGGTCCCGTAGTTGACCACTTGATCCAGCAGTGATCACAAAGCCAAGCCTTTGGTTCCTAAACCTTAGCGCATAGGCATCTGGATGCCAGCTTCAGATGATTAACTCACGACGTTGCCATCAGTCCCATTGGTAGAATTAGGATTATCATATCAGTATTGGTCTTCCAGCCCGATCACCGGGCTCCCATTGGCAGAATTGGGATTATCATATCAGCATTGGTCTTCCAGCCCGAGCACTGGGCTCCCTGTGACAGAATTAGGATCTAAGCCTCAACGCGAACACCTCTACGAGTCAGGTACGCTTCCTATTCCTTATGAAAAGTCACGTTATGATCATATCGCATTTTGATGACTTACGCATGTGTCACCTCAAAATGATTCTGATCAGGGGGCAAACTGTTGACCCTCACTTTTCACTATCGTATAATTTTGGATCTTTGTTGATTCGGCTAAGATTTAGTCCTCAGCATCGATCCCGATTATGCACATAGACCTCTGTGTCTTCCTCTGTGTGTTCTGGTGTGCAGAACATCTTAGAACTGGTGGGGCCCACAATGGCACCTCGCAGGACCCGTCGCATATTCTGAGTATTCTGTGCATGCAGAACACCCTTCCCTATTGCCTACATAAGGCAAATCACTCGAAATGTGAAATATTGCATTTTTTGCCCCGGGTACTATTCACCATGAATAGTATATAGATGGGGCCCACCAGGCAAAAACGAGGCCTGCAGCCCCTAACAACCTATTCTGTGTGTTCTGTACTTACAGAATACAATTCTATGTTACCTTACGTAAGGCATACAGCTTGGCATTGCAAATGCCATCTCCTGGACCCACTACGCTGCGGGGCCCACCTAGGGCATCAGTGGGGCCCACTGCCTCTAGTAGCCCATTCTGTGTATTCTGTACTTACAGAATACATTTCCTAGTCGCCTTACGCAAGGCACAGCGCTTGGCATCGCAAATGCCATCTTTCGAGCCCATTACGTTGTGGGGCCCACTTAGGGTATTAATGGGGCCCACAGCCCCTATTAGCCTAATCTGTATATTCTGTATTTACTGAATACATTCTACGCCTGCCTACGTGTAGCGGGAAACACAGAACGCAGAGTATTGAATTCTGGGCCTAGGTTACTATTCATCATGAATAGTACACAGGCGGGCCTGCTTTCCCATTAGCCTATTCTGTGTATTCGGTACTCACAGAATACATTTCGTTGTTGCCTTACGCAAGGCACATCCCGCGGCATCCCGAATGCCACATTTCTCGGCCCATCGCATTGTGGGGCCCGCTAAACACTAGTGGGGCCCGATTCTCACTATAGTCCACTTTGATGTATTCTGTATGCACAGAACACATCCTATCTGCTGCCTTACTTGAGGCGAAACACTTGGTATGCTATTTGCCACTTTCTAGGCCCTTTTACGCTGTGGGGCCCACAAGGGTACTATTCATCATGAATAATACCTAAATGGGCCCATCGCTCTAATTCACCAATTTGAGTGTTCTTGACGCATAGAACACATTTTCGCTGATACCTACGCGAAAAATGACCTTCTGGCATGCTGAATGCCATTTTGGGGCGAAACTGGGTCGCAAACCCTAAATTGGGCCCATTAGCCAAAACTCGGTGTTCGGGGTCGAATTTGAGAAAACTTATAACTGCAAAGTTTTTCAGAATGTCAATTACACTTCAGTGGACATATGATGCACATCTGGTTTTTCCCATACTGAGCGGAGCACATCACGATGTGCGTAGCCCATCGTACTATGCGCTACGTATGTTGCATAGTAATTTCATAAAAAGATGTTTGGTCGGGAACCTTCTCAGGACCGAATTTGGAAAAAATTTCTTCTAAAAAGTTGTTTCTTACATCGAATAACGCTTACAGGCTTCGGGGCACACTCCCGAAGCAACCATAGTGGGTCCCACGCTTCGGGACAAAAGTGATGTGCTGCGCACATGAGCAATGTGTGGCAAACATCACATGATGTGTGGTGCACATCTCTTCAAATCCGAGCTAAAATTACAAAATTGCCACGCCCAAAAATTGCTCTATAAATATAGAGCTCGGGTAACATTTTTTAGGATCCGAAATTTGCTCTTTAAGGGCACCAAAAACTCTGCCAAAATTCCCACTCAATTAATTAGGCCCTTAATTAATTAAATCAATTGGATTTAATGACAAAAGTGATTAGTTTAGGCTCCCTAAACATGGAAGGAAGCAAGATCAAGAAGAAAACTCGACCGAAATAAGGTAATTTTCTCCTTTTTCTTCGTTTTTCTTCATTCTGTCACTATTCTGTGAGGGATGTGTTGCGTACATCACCTCATGTGCGCCACACAGCCTATGTGTGGCGAACATGGGGTTATATGTTGCGTACATCACCCCAAAATTTTTCAGAAAAGGCCATTTTTCTCCCATTTTTCGTCCGATCTGGTCAATCCAAGGCCATTCAAGGCTTTTCCATGCCTTGGATATCTTGGATCTGCCCTAAATCTAGCCGGATTTTAAATAATTTTAACTTTAAAATTATTTTTCTTGATTTGGATGCAAATCCACTAAACAAAACCCATTTTCAGGTCCGATCTACCTAGATCGGGGTTGGATCTAGGGTTTTTGCGGAAAAATTTTCGATTTTCCTTATGTTTTCTCTACCATGTGCGCCACATATTGCCCTTGTGTGCCACACACAGTCAATGTGTGGCACACATTGGCTATGTGCGGCACACATAGGCTTCGGTTTTCATAGAAAAACCCAGTTTTTGCCCGAACCACTTCCGAACAACTTCGATTTTGAATTTTCCAGTGACTCCAGTAGCTTTCCCGTGCACTTGGGGTTCTGGATCTATCATAAATCATCCAGATGTACTTGATTTTAGCCTTAAAATTAATTATTTCAATTAATTACTTAATTAATGTTTGGTTTGATGAACCGTAGCCCGATTCGTGCTCAAAATGAGATACTGTCTTCATTAAAGTTGCTGGATTTTGTCTGAAGTTTATTTCTGTACTGACAGATTTAATTTTATTGCAGATCAGTCTCTGATGTGTGCCACACATCATGGGATGTGCGCCACACACAGTCAATGTGTAGCGCACATCACTTGATGTACGGTGCACATTCCTCGCGATTTTCCAGAAAAACCGTATTATAGGCCGTATTTTGACGTATCCAGTGGTATTTGAGTCTCACAGTGACTTAAGTATTCTAGAAAAGTCGTAAAACAATTTTTACATAATTAATTTTGGCCTCAAAATTAATTTTTACGATAAAATGCAATTTTTACTCGTATAAATGCAATTTTTGAAAGGATTTGAATTAATTGGTCGTAGGGCTATCTCTAGTAATTTTTGTATGATAATAGTCTTCCTAATTAATTTTTCCATGATCAAATAAAATAATTTTGCTTAAAATTATTTTTATTAAAATGAATTTTCACGATCCAGCTCATGTTTATTATTTCAATTATTGCCTAATAATTGCTGGATTTTGACTCTTGGTTTGTACTTTTAAATGGTATTGGACTAGTCAATTAAATCCAAAATTCATTTGCTAATAATGAATTTATTTGTTTATTTTGCATATTAATCCATTCGTGCATTTTGGATCGTGCAACTCGAAGGAGAAAAGGGGTATTACTTAATACCCGGGAAATTATGTATGCAAGGATATTTATGTAATAGGATAGGATTTATTATTCGGTATGTAATAATTAATTCCCCCTATCTCGTTTGTATCCCCTAATTTCCTCGATCCCTTTCACTGACCTTTATTTTTATTCGTATATTTGCCTAAATATATTATGTCATCATGTCACATGCTATGTCACATGACACATGCACACACTATTATGCATGCCATGCATATACCGTATGCCATCACATACTATTTTTTGTATGCATATACATATAAATACACTAATACGTAAATACGCTAATACGCAATCCAATACGTGCAATCAATCAATACGCCTTGTCATACATATATGTATATGTCATTATGCCATAATGCCATGCCACGTCATATGCCATAATGTACATCATACCGTATGTCATGCATATACTATGTTGAATACATATTCACATACGCACCATTATGCCATGTCATACATATGCGATGTCACTCATCATCTTACATGCCATGCATAAGGTATGTCATTCACCTCACATGCTATACATATAGTATGTCATACATCATTTCACATGCTATGCATATAGTATGTCATCCATTTTAACATGTCATATAGTATGTCATCATTCTCACATGCCGTACATATGGTTTGCCATACAATTATACTATGCCATGTGTGAGAGTAGCGCATCCCAGACATGGGAGCGCTGCACGCTGTTCGGCGTGAAATGCCGTGGTGCTTGCTCTCGAAAGTATAGATCCCTGAGTTACTACAGGAACTAGACAGATCGCGTCGAGAAAATGGAGTCGCCACCCGGCTTATTTAATCAACTCAATTGAG
>CANYBF011054192.1:0-19287 GCA_948192965.1 Dalechampia spathulata | reverse complement strand
TTCATATCATAGGCATTCACATAATCATATCATAAGGATAGATTATCCAATCATAAACATTTTACCCAAAGAAGATCATATAACCATATAATTAATCCTTTAAGAAAATGAGAAGTTAATTAATTATCCATATTTATCATTAACATCATCTTCTATCATCATGATAACATATACCATTTTTTTTACCCTTTAGTTATTAGAATGGCTCATCAGTAATTAAATTAGAATAGCATCCAAAAATTATGTTATTTAGCTATAATACAATATGTCTTTCTTACCATTTTTTAATAAATACATGACTTTTAAAAATTTAGATATTTTTACCAATAAAAATTATATTAAAAGACCTTTTAATCCATATATTATGAGTCTAATAATTTGATCATTAAGACATGCCAATAATTCATGCAATTCAACTATTTTAAATTTTTAACTTTAAATTACCATATGAACCTCTTATCTTTTGACCCTATTTTTACTAATGAAATGAATTTCAATTAAATCCAAAGTAATTTTATAGCAAAGTAGACTTCTAGAGCTTCAAAATGATATATTATACACCTCATAATTCAATCATTAAGGTCTTCAAAGTCAAGTTTGCCGCAAGCCTTAAAAACTATCCCAAAGACAGCTTAGATCATGCATTAAACTACTATAGTTTTAGTAGTAATTTTAAACCATTAAACTTAGCCATAATAACCATAATAAGAGATTTAATTAACTTTATTAATATAGCTTAGATCATGCATGCAATAACATCATACAACTATATTACCTTTAAATATCTTACCATAGCCATAACCAGCCTTCTACCTCCACCAACACACATGCATGCATGACAAAACAAGGTATACATGTGAGGTTTAGTCTCTCACAACATACATATCCATGCCACTCACCATACACAAACTACACATGCATATTACAATGGATACAACATTGGAGTTATCAAACACATTTTGTACAAACCATACATTACAAAAGGCTCCATAGTTACACACACATGAATCACTACTAATAGCATCTTACCCACCTTTAACAAACCAAAACCATACAAAAACGTAAGGTTCCCTCTTGGCAGCAACTTTATTCATCCAAAACTCCAATATAACCATACAAAGCACGATCCAAGTGGAAACTCATATGCTAAACACCCTTCCACACGTTAAGATAACTTTCAAGTGGACATCCAACAAGGAACTAAGAAATCTAGAAGTGTTTGGCATGATTTAAGTGAAGAATAAAGAGAAAAAGTAGAGAGGAAAGGAAATGCCGAATTGAAAGAAGGAAAATGGGCTGATTTCTTAAGTTTCAAGCTTATATATGACTAGTCCTAATTCTATATGGTAATCCTTACTTAGGCATGCAATGTACCCTTCCTTTTATCCTTCATAAGTTGACACCTCACTCTCCAAATTTAACAACTCAAATATAATAATCATTACATGTAATCATGAAGATGATTAATCATTCATATCATGCACACACCCACACTTAATCCTTTCTCCAATGCTTAAAATGCAAGGAACAACTTATAACCATATTTTTATATGTATATGTAACTATATGTATCATTTAATTAAATTAATACTCGTCTAATTAATTCTATAACACGTATTTAGCATATATATATCATGCATAAATTCTTATTTAATTCTTTAGCACCTTCAATAATTAACACATCACACGTTTAACTAATCATGCACAATAATCAACGTATAATTCCTAATGTGTGTCGTGAGGACGTGACATAATAAAAATCTTAATTTTACATTTGATTTCCACATGCTATGGTAAAATATTATTGTTAATACTAGCTAGCTTTTAGATTTTAATTTTTAATGTTTCATTTATTTTTTTATTATTTTAAATTGAATAATTAAACATTTCAACTTTAAAAATATTGTATAAATAAATAAATAATCATTAATAACTAATACATAACGGTTAATCACTATTAAACCGTTACTAATTACTAAAATAGTTGTTATTTAAATTATTAATTTTATTGAAAAAGCTAAACAATAATTTTAATTAACTAAATTTCAACTAATTTCAAATCATTTTATTTAATATTGTTTCATTTATTTATCATTGAATTAATAATTCAGACCTTAAATTGAAGGTAATTTCATCCATTGAAGCATTTGAATCATCAAACTGTAAAATCATTCAAAGTGGTAATATGTGGCCTACATCATCACTTCCCATTTATTTATTACTTTTAAAAATTTTATCAATAAATGATCAAAATATTTAAATCAATAAGATTTGTTTTAGCTAATATATGTGTTAAACTGATTAGATATATATTTTATCATTATATTAATACTATTTACTGCTTTTAAATTCAATAACATTTGCTCTTTGATAAGGGTAATATGGTAATATGGTAAGCTTCTTTGATTCAAGTTTACTCCTCCCAATTATTTTTATTTATGATTATTCTATCATTTAAAAATTTACAATCTAAATTTAATCTATTAAATTAAATTATTAAATTAACTTTTGCCCCCTATTCAAATGTTGGGCTCTACCACTATTTCCAAACAAATAAAGGAAAATAATCCTTTTATCTGCAAACACTATCCTCTCTCTCATCTTCCTTCTTAAAAGAAGCTAAATACATGATGATTATTAATTTCTAAAATAAAAAAATTTAATTTATATTTTATTGATATTTAATAGATTATAATTTAGAATATAATATAATCACAATTATATTATATGTTTATTATATTATTTAAATAATAAAAAATCTGATATAATATATTTATCAATATTTATATAATCAAATATACTTAAAATCATTTTTTTGATTTATATATAAAAAAATATTGATGGATTTGTTGCAAGACAGTTTCGGTCAATAAATTATCGATAATAAACAATTGTTCAACCTTATTTCTGATAAATTAAAAATTAGAAATCACTAATTAATAATGGTAGAAATTATCAGAAAATTTACAAGTAATTAATATAATTAGGTTTTGGTATGCTGCTGATATATTTCTATATTTCAATTACTTACATAATAAATTTTAAAATTTTGATGATTTTGGATTTTTACTTACATTTTAAATTTTAATTCTACTAGAATTTAAAAATCTATTTAAAATTAACCATTTTTATTCATGATATTATTTTATTCAATTTTTAATATTCTTCATGTCGTTTTGTATACTATGTTTTAATATCTTAATTAGTATATCATAAACTTTAATATTCCTCATGTCCTTTTCGATATCATATTCTTAATATATTATTTAATATATTTAATAAAATTTAATTATCATTTAGATATCTTTCATCGAGTTCTTTCATTTCTTGTAATCGATGTTGTTAGATAAAATATATTAATATTATATTTAAAATTAATTAAATATTAAATTATAACCTTTGATATTCTGTAATGTTTATGTTTTCCTATATTTATAAATATAGAATACAAATTAATTTTTTTATCATTCACTAATATTTACTCTATATATTCTTTACTTTAAAATCTTAATACTAATAAAGAGGATTGGACTATTAGGGTGAGAATGCGTCTAATACGGAAATTTCTTAATACGAAAGATAACTATGAATTGATTCTTATTAATGAAAAGGTAAAATATAAAGAAGTTTAATATATATTATTTCATTTTCATTATAATTTTTTGTTGTGTATGAATAATATTTTATTTATATTGTATAAGAAAATTTGATGCATGTTTCTATTTGAAAGATTTGTTTATTTTTTTTGTCAAGAATTTAAAGGTCGTACAAACTTTGAATCATCAACCATCATTAAACGAATTAAAAATCATATTTTGATCTTTGAATATCATTCGTAAACTTAAAGAAAGGATATTAAAAATTTAAAAAGTTTAATTTAGCTACTAATTTGGTAAAGATTTACATTAGCAACGATATAGTTTTTATATATATTTACAGTTAGATTTTTTCACTTTTTCATTTTTTAACATCTTTATATTTTTATTTTAGTGTAAATGTCATTGATTACATAGCAATTATTGATCATTTGAAAACTATTGAAATGAGGAAACGAAAAAGATATTCAAATACTTACTAATTAGTCAGAGTTTGGATTTTGATAATATTTTCATTAGTTTTGAGTTTTGATCATTTACTTTCATAATTAATTGATCTTCGGAATACATGTGCTATTATTAAAGAATTTAATTATAAGATAAAAATATGTTACTTTTATAGTTTATACAAAAATAAAAAATAAAAAATATGAATTAGGAAAATTTAATTCATTTTTGCCAATTTAGATGTTGTTGTTACTTATTATTACTTATTATTTGATAGTAATATTTTTTTAATTTTTTAGTTTTTTAAATTTTTTAAAAAGTTTTTCATTACTTATAATATGATTTAGGAATTTTAATTATATTAAAAGTAAAATCTTTTTATTTTTTAATAATTATTTTAAAATAAAAATATTAATATGAAATTATGATTAGTTATAATTAATTGAACTTTCAAATTATTTTATGATTATAATATAACTATATAAATATATAGGAGAAACTTTGATATCTCAAAGTTTATTTTATTCTATATTTTTTATATTTTAATTTTATGTATATTACATATTTTTTATTTTTCAATTTTAAAACATATTGAAATATTAAATTCGTACTTTTTATCATATGTAAAAATTCTAAATATGAAAAATTAAATTAATTAATTAAAATATAATTATAAAAATATTAAGTCTCAATATAATTTATTTAAAAATTTAATAACATGGTTTATTAAATTTTACATATAATCCAAACCTTTCCCTAGCTAACAATAGAAATTATCAGCTTCTGTTGTAAAAATAAACAGTCATTAGCTCTCGTTAAATTATGAGTCCATAAGTTCATTGATTTTGTAATATTTTATTTTTCATGTAATTTGTAAATTTTAATAACTTTATTTATTTATTTATTTTTATTATTATTTAGGTTGAATATTTTTAAATATCATTCCTATTAAAACAAAGCTAGGATAAAACTAAAAATATACACATTTATAGTAATAAAGGTTAAAAAAAGTATACTTTATTTATTATATAATAATAATACATTCCCCCAAATGATTTATAAAATCTGATAAAAATTGAATAAAATCCGAATATTAAAGTGGGTTTTGTGATGGTGACATGAAATATTCAAATGACAGTTATTTGTTTTGGCAGAAAATATTTATAAATATTAAAGTGGGTTGTTATTATCCACTAATGTACTCGTGGCAGTAAAAGGTTGGGGATTCAATATAGGACCCACTTGGACTCATGATTGTACACGTGCCATATATCTGCCATTCTGTCGACAGCTGAAGCACCGAACCAACTGAAACAGAATCAGAAACGCAGAACAAACAAAACAAACCTAATCAAAAAGTCTCAAATTACGGAATTTAATTTTAATATTAGAAAAATCGTTTAAAATAATAATTTATTTTATTGAAAAAATGGAAATCTTCGATGACCAACGCCCAATATATAATGTAGAAAAAGAAATTGCCTTATAAATTGGTGAGAGGCGGTTTCGTTTTCCCTCAACAAACTAACGCCCGAATCTTCACGTGTCTCTCTCTCTCTATCGCTTTTACCTGCTGCCTTCTGTTTGCTGTTGCGTCTTTCCTTTCTATCTTCTCTTTGTTTCTTGACAAACTTCTCACCGCCTTTCTTCGTTTTCCCGGCCTTTGACGGTGTTCCTTTTTGCAGTCTTTTCGTTCCATACGTGTTTTTTCTATTATCTAGTCTTATGTCATATTCTTTTGGTAAGAAATAGCTTGTCAGTGATTGATCATACATAAAGAAATTTTATCAAGAGAAATATTCGAGTTAAGAGTTATGGAAGGGGAGAAGCAGCAGCAGTTTGGTTCTTCTTCTTCATCATCATCATCATTCACTTCTGAACTCTTTGGCTTTAAGGATTGTTCTTCTTCTTCTGGGATTTTTGGCTCTGTTTTCGCTCCTCCTTCTAAGGTAATTTCTTTGGAGTTTTCAACTTTGTTGTTGGTATTTTTGGTATTTTGATTTCTTCTATTCCTTTCGTCTCTCTTGGTTTTCCTGCATTCTTAATTTTAATAGTTGTTCTTTTTTTCTTCTTATGATTCCTATAGTAATTGCTTGTTTCCTTTTGGGGTTCGAGGCAATTAATGATTTCTTAAGTTACTCCATTTCATTGTAGTTAGTGCAACTTTATCAGGTAGACCTGAATTGATAAAATATCAGGGAAACAAACAGGGAGACACGCCTGACAGACACCTGACATGCTTCTAATGACTGCTCAGAATGGATGATTCACTTCATTGTTTTTCCTTTTTTACAGGCCATGGCAATATTTTCAAAATTTCCTTCTTGTTGGTTTTTATATTCTAGAGAAATTATTTATTTATTTATCTATTTGATTTCGTTACTTATTTTTGGTGAGTTCGATATTGATTCAGGTATTGGAAAGAGGTTCACTGAGATCTGAAATGGCCGGGAAGAAGCAGGGTTTTGCTAATGAAGCTTGGGACATCAAATCTGCTGGACCTCCAGGTTTGAATAACGAATCTCATCTTTACTTTTATTATTATTTTTTAATTTCCTTGCTAGTTTCTTGAAAGATGGATATGGTATATTTCATAAATCATCAACTTTTCGTCACTCTAATATTTGTCAAGTTCCAACGTTCTTAACCACCATAATTTTTGTTATTGAATTTTCAACAAGAACGAATCTTATATGCTGGGTGTTTCTTAGAAGAAATGGGGAAAAATGTATTGGATGTCAATGCCATATTTACTCGGATTCTGGCTTCAATGAGACTCAAGTTAGGCCACCTTTTGAGTTTCTTGATCAATAATCTTCTTGCAATTATGACAAAATTCATTGAATTTATAAAGATCAAAGCATGGTGAAACAGGAGAATGCTTCAAGCTTTTGTATGATTGTAACCAAGTAAATGGTTACTGATTTGTCGTACAGCAACATTGCGCTACTTTGGCTTGTTATGATTTAAGTATTGGATGATCAAGACGCAAGATGCTTCTAATAAAGTTCAAAATGAGAAATTTAGAGAAATGAAGATTGAGATGGGTTTAGTCATATGAGCTGGAAATCTTAAGAGCACCCGTTAAAATAGTTAACGAAGATGTGAAGTTAAAGGGGGAAACAGTATTCCAAGTTGATCTAGCATTCTCATATGTGAAGTGAAAAATAATTCATATAGCTGACCCATGTATTTTTTTATTTTTATTTTATTTTTAGTTAGGTTATTGACCCGTTTCCATTATGTTAAACCTTTAGCAAGCACATGAAAGAAACCATCTCTTCTATCTTGTTATTTTGAAGGGAAATTTTCACTTATAAGAATCAGATTTTACATGATTCATATTTTGAAGGTCTGCTATGTCAAAGTCTTTGGTTATTGATTTATATTTTGCATTAGTTTATGCAGGAAATTAACTATCAATGTCAAATCATTTCCTTGATTATCTGCTTTAGTTTCAAATACACAAGGAAAAATATCAAGTGTGTTCCTTCCCCCATCCAGTGCCTATGTTATAAAATTCTGAATGTAGTGCTTGAAATATACTATCTGATTGCTTATATTGTATATTTTCAGCTGAAATTTCCAAAAGCAATGAGAGTGAGTGTCAGAAGATTCCGGGTAGAGATACTAGTTCAAGTTCCTTTTATCAGGACCAAAACATTCCAAGTAGAGATGCAACTTCTGTTTATCAGGATCAGAAAGTGCAACCATGCCATCTCAGTTCATCAATCTATTATGGTGGTCAAGACGTTTATCATCATCCCCAAAATAGCCAGAGCTCTGGTCACTCAACGGTGTGTATAAACTTGCAGACGCAAACGTATATTATTAGGTCATGAAACAATACCTTATTTCTCTGCCAAAGATAGATTAACTGCGGCACCATTGTTGGTTTATTATATTGTTAATTTCCTTGTAATTGGAACATGCTGATGTACTCTATTTTTGGCTGTTAGTTGAAGAGAGATGGGACGGAAGATGACTCTGGCAGTGCTTCAAGAGGAAACTGGTGGCAGGGTAGGAATCTGTGATCAGCATATACTACATTATTTTCATCAGCCAGTATGGAAAATTGCTTGTACTGACTTCCTTGTTATCTTGTGTTTGCTATTTTGCAGGGTCACTCTATTATTAAATTCTCACCTGCCGTGACCCATACTGAACTAGGTATTTATCAGACGGTACTGGAAAGAATTACATCTATATTACAGAATGATATTCTTTTTTTCTCTTTAATGTATGCATAAGGTACAAAGCTTTCTCTAACTTCATATATATTATAGAACTTTAACCTCTCTGTGTTGGCTTTGACCATAGAGAACATTTATTTTAAAAACGCATGAGTGAATTTCCTCCGACTAAATCTAACAGTTGAGCATGTAAATATCTCATAGTTCATTCATAGTCCGAGTTACCAAGCGTCTGTGTTGGGTTTGGTACATGATGTGCAGTGCATACTGGGATGTTGTGTCGTTTGTTTTGATTGTATCATATAACCGCCTATTAATGAATGATTATGGATTGGAAACGATTTTTCACTTTGTTTTCTCTCTTTTTTGTTCCTTCTGTCGTTTGCAGGTTATAGCAGAATTCATAGGGCAGCCGTGGAAGCTGGCTACTAGTTACGTCTACATGTATAATTTCATAAAGAAAATTAGCGTATTGCAACTGTCTGCCCATTCTGTTTTCTATTTTACCGTTAAGGATAATGAACTTTTTTCCGCTATAGATGTTTGGTTAGGAGCTGTCATGGATAAATACACTATAGATCCATTCACCTCTCTCTTACTTCACTGTATATGATGGAATTTGCAGCTTATTGATTGATTTACTGCCACGACTCTTCTAATTTCTTGAGCACTTTCAGTTTTGATGTTTTCCTTTATTTAGTGCCATTTCCTGACGATATACTACTTCATTAACGACATGTTTCGTCTGAAATGACAATGAAGCATGGAGAAGACGATATTTTTTCAAGTGGTCAAATTTCCGAAGCTCGAAAGCTCCAACCGGCCCTTTTCAGCTTAGTCCGTCTCACCTTAGGGCCATACACGGGGAACTGATAAAGACCACCAGCGTCAGGGTCGTGGGTCTGTACCACGAGTTATCTTTGCAGTGTGTCCACATCAATCGCCTGCTTTTATTCTCCCATCTCAGATGTGACCCACAAACTGTTTGCGGTCCTTATCCATGACCATACCTTGGTTAAAGTTTCTGTCGTTAAAGAAGATTCCAAAGCAATGACAAATATCCTGTAGCCACAATTTTTGGTGTGAACAAGGATTCGATATTTGTTCGGACATTGTGATTTTGCCGACACGTATAGAATAAGGCAGAATTCTCGAACTTGGAATTTTCGGAAAGTTATCCAGAAGGCTTTCCAGGAAAAAGAAACAGACAACAGCAATTGGAGGAACGTAATTGTTACCAGCAAGATACGACAAGTGGATACCAGCTTCATCTTCGATTTTCAATCATGGTACTGAATGTGGTTTTTTGGCAGAGAGAAAAATGAAGACAGACAGACCCTTACAAACCTTATGTTATACTAAAATAAGGAAAATGGTATAAAGTCATACTCTCAGTGCTTCAACTAACATACTGAATTCAGCTAATGGATATAGCCACTCAGATTAAAGGTAACAAAAATGACAAAATGATGTTGAATTCAGCAAAAGTACATATTTCAACAATGAATACTGACCTTAATGGCTGCTAAACCTCACGAAGAAAAATCGGGTACATATGTATATGCGTAGGCTCACAGCAGTAAGTAAATAAAACGACGGCTTTCGATGCATCATTCCCTCGAATAGCAAAACGCAATGTCAAGTCTTCCATGACAGTGCTCGAAAGCATGAAAGCGCAAAGACGGCTTGGACTTTTCCTTGCTGTTTCCACCACCTACGGCGTGCCATTTTTCTGTGCAAGTTATTTGGTATTACAAATTGCGGAAACAAAACCTGGTGGTTGGTGTTTTGTGGTTATTTTCAGCAAGATGTAAATAAGAGTGCCGACTATTTCCATGAAGGCATTTGGTCTTGTGGCATGATTCTCGCTTAGGGTGCGAGAGGTCCCGAGTTCAATTTTCGGAATGCCCCCTTCCTTTTTCCCACAGTTATGACTGGTTCGTGAATATTAAGCTCCAGATTTTCATTAACCCCCCTAAAATTTTTACATGTTTTAATTCTAGACCTACCAGTTTTAGTGATCCATAGTAAGAAATGAAATGCTGTATTTCACATGCAGTAGAGTTGCTCAACATCAAGCAGTTTGACTGGTATAATCATTTGAGGAATGCTAAATCCATAAAAACATTTTTCCTAAAGAGAATACTCGGTAGGTGCTGTTTATCAGTGAAACCATTCACCATCTTTATTCCTCCCCAACTAAGTCTCGACCGGTGAGCTTATTACTTCTTTTTCACGACCAAAAACTTCAGCTTTGGAAACTGATGTCTTTTCAATTGTGCTAACAGTTCCTCCAGCTTGATTTCGAAGATCCTTGGCTTTTGTTTCCGTTATGAAATGATCTGTCAGTACTTTCTTTACACTTGAGTCGGTCTGCTGCAGAATTTTGTTGGTCGTCATGAAAGGAGATCTTGCTTCCTTTGCAGGGCTAGCTAAGTGCGCTGGAGAAAAGCTTGGCGTGGCGTAAGCTGTTTTGTATGGAGTGCCTGGGACTGGCATGCCTGAGTATGGAATGGTAACGCTTTTGTGAGAAATCAAACTAATTTTGGAAATTGATGAGAACTGATCTGAACGTTTTGATAAATCATCAACATAGAGAAGATCATCAATTCGTGCTATGATATTGAACGCCAAACTCTCTAGAACTCTCGAGTAGCTCTCCAGTATGGATTTTCCAACATCCTACGAGATAGAGAACTTGTTTGATTGAGTATAAACTAAGTAGATTCAACAGAAAGAACTTAGCCAGGATAAAAAAATTTGAACCTTGTTATACTGAATTTTGCTCATATCTAAAGTAGTTTGTGGAAGACCTGGAAACCTCTGTTTCAAGCAAAGCAGAAGGCTTTCTGCTCGATCTGCAAGTAATTCCCTCTTGTCTGCATCTGTCATCAGCTCCTTCACTAATTCCCATGATGATTTTGAGCCAGACCTAGTTGCGTTGTTTGCAGGTCTAGAGTTGGTTCTTTTGCGCCACACATAGGTTGCAGCCTCCACTCTATTGACAAGTTCTATTGCTTGATGTTCAGATGACAAGTCAAGGCAATCAAGTAGGCATTCTGGGGAAAACTGATCCGATGAAATATATCGATAAATGAGGTCTCCTAAGCTGGCTTTTACATTCTGAATCCAAGATTAACGCAAAAAAGACGAACTTTAAAGACAATGCTCTTTTATATTTGAAATTATAACACAATTTTGATGACAAGGATGCACATCATACCTTTGGAAGACCCCCCAGGAATGATTCAGGGACTTCCATATCGGCTAAAGTAATGCTGTTGATTGCCATTGCAGCCTTTAGTATCTGGTTAGTGCAATCACGTTTGTGCTGCAATTGCTTTCTGGAATCATCATGGAGACCACAAGGAGGGACCCGAGGCACAGGCAGCCACCATTTTTCCTCATGGCGCTGAAGGCTTCTTCGAAAAGATGGTGACCCATCAGCCTCTTGGGCTAATATTCCCTGGTCAACATACCAGAACTCCGTATTGGCAAAGCTATCCAATATTTCCTGCAAAAGTACACATGCGATCAGATTGGAGAACAAGATTCATTCCATGGATTAATTAATGCTGGCTATATCTTACAAGAAGCATGTTGTCTAATTTGCGCAGAGCTAGGAGATTTATGTAAAGATCGGACCTTAGTCTGCAAGTCATGACCTGGATAAAAAGCAATCAAATTAAAGATCATATCCGAAATAATATTCATCTCTCTTAGCCCTTTAAGGACACATGTGCCCGTCAACATACACGCATTGAGCGATGCATACCTCAAGCTTGCTTCCGTCAGGAAATGTCTGCCAAGAGGGTATCAATTCCACAATGTGATCACTAACGCATAGAAACCATTCCATCTCCCTTCGCCACATGGCTCGCTTCTCAGGAGGTAGAGGCTCTAGCCTCCACACTTGCCCAAACAAGGTTGCTAAAATTCGGAAGAATCAAAATTGAAAATTAATGCCTTTGCAAACTAAGATAACAACTATACTAAATGGCCAATTGTTAAAACCAACATACCGCATAGATTAGTAATGGCATTTGAAATAGCCAATGCTGTGCAAACTCCATTTCCACAGCCTGACATATCCTCTCCTAGTAGCAGTTTTGCAAACCTTTCCTTCATCAACTCTATCTCTATAACCCAACAAAAGGAAAATTGAAGTTAATATTATCAAACAGATTAGCACAAAATTAATAAGGCAAGAGTGAACGGGGAAATATAATGAATACCTGAAATTGAAGACCTTTGTTTTTCTAACTTTCTATCATCCAAATGTAGCTTCTTTCCATCATCACCAGCACCGTTAGTGCTTGTGCAATCAGTCATTTCATCTTCTTCTTCCTTTACAGGCCAATTCAATGAAGGAAAAGAAGATGATTCTTCTTCCTCAGAGCTACTGCGACTCTGCTCTTCATGCTCAGTGGTCTCGGATGTCAAAATATCAGAACTTGAACTACTATCTCTGCCTTTCCCTTCAATCAAATCACCAAAGGTCTGAACTTCACCACCTTTGTCACTAAAGCATTCATTTATTACTCCAATATCTTCATTATTCTTCACAATAAGACCCTCCATTACACTTTTGTCAAGTGAAAAAAACCCAAGAGAGTGGCTAAAGCCAGATTACTACCATAACAGTAAAATGCACCCTCCTGAAGCAAAACCCATTTGAGAAAGAGGTTTTTTTTTTATATAAGTTGTGTATTGATTTGGAGACCTTTGGAGACCCAGAAACCAAATAGGCAAAGTGGGTAGTTGAAGGTTATAAGCAATAGCTTGAGGAGGTAATGCTAGTAGTCTCTTGATATTGGTTGAAAGCAATATCAATATCAATATCCATAGGGTAGAGTCTCAACCTTTACTTTTATAGAGCAAAAGGGCCAACAAAGATAGGATATGAAGAATCAGTCATGATTACTAGAACTTGCTCAAACACATGACTTGAAAGGGACAGGAAAAGGCTCCTTTTGGTACTCTTTAGGATTTGATTTAGCAGACAAATGATTAAAGGAATGTTGGGTGTTTGCTTAAACAAGAGATCTAAATCAATCAATAATATGAATACTATTATCAACGGAGTTGGTTTGGAAATTGCATTTCAAAGAAGGATGATGATTGGGATAGTCGTGTAAGCGACGGATGAGATTTACACCTGCCCCTTATTTCATGCTATGTTGGTGAATTCCTCAGATGCCGCATGATTATGGATTTTCTGTTTTTTATTTTATTATTTAATTGGATCATCAAAAATATCAGCCTAGTTTATATGGATACCAAACCCGAACAACATCTACTACTACCTATCCACTCACTCAAGAATTTCAGAGAACAACATCTTAATTTGAAAGACGGCATTCGATTTCATTCACCTTAGCAATTACAAACTAAATGAATTGCCATGTCAAACTCTTTTTTTAGTGGTTTTTTCAAAATATTAAAACGTTTTAAATAAGAGAATTAAGGTAGATATTACAATCTTACCAATAGAAATGATTTCTTATATATATAAATACACATATGTATTATGCATTCCTTCCTTGTTATCTTTTCTTTTTTTTTTATTTAATTTGACATATGCATGTCATGAAATGACTAATTCAAATCCGGTTATGGTTTGATCAATAAAGATAGATATGACTAAATATATTTTCTTTTTTCACAAATACAACTATAATTTATGCATTTGAATTATATAAATATATTAAAATAGTTAATATATCATACGAATAGCCAATCCGACACTTGTCAAATGTTGATTCATTTTCACATTAAAGTCTCTTACCAGTGTGGCCCAACTTGACCCCTTAGCATATCATGTCTCACATCATTTACAACCAACCAGATTTTTAGGATTATCTCAACATTTTGAAACATATCAAAAAGAATCCTTAGATCCTAATATAAAAGGTGTTTACTTTCAAAATCAGGCTGTGTTATTTAAACTTTCAACTCTATTGAATAAATCATATAACTCTATACTTCCTTAGATATTGAAATCTTTACAAGTACCCATCAAAATTCTTTAGAGTAATAATTATCAGAACTTCATTTATTGTCACATATAATTACAAAAATTCAATTTTATGAATTAAAAACTTAAAGTACTTACATTGGATCTACTTAAAAGTTTGTTTGTAAGTATTCATTTAATAATATAACATAATATAATTAATTGGATTTCTTTCAAGAAAAATCTAAAGATTGACATATTTGTTATAAAAAATGAATAAATGTTTTAAAATATTATAACTAAAAACTTAACAAAGTTTTGAATAAGTGATTTTAAGTCTAAGATGATGTTTTGGTAAGATATAATTAATAATATAATATAATAAAAAATTTAATATAATATATTTATTGGTAACTATGTATCTATATATGTAGTCAAATCTATTTGAACTAATGAAATTTCAAATATATATAAATTTATATCTATTCACCATCATCATATTTATTATAACTGTATCACAATAATTTTACTAATAAATAAATAAATAATTATTGATATAGTTATTATAATTATATGTAAAGTTGAATATCATGATTTGAGAAGAATATCTAAATATCTGTGTATTAAGATCATGATCCAAGTATATAGACTATGTGATGGGAGAATTGACAAATAACAAAGTGGGCAAAAAGAGATAATATACAAACAACCTAATTAAGATAATTATAATAAAGTATAATTTAGTTAACACTCTCCTTCAAGATGAGAGTAGATTAAGCTCATCTTGCATAAGAACTCTTTAAAATGATCAGTCTTAAGAGCTTTTGTAAACAAGTCAGCTAGTCAATCCTTTGTACTAACATGTACATGAATTACTAGTTTTTGCATAATTTTCTCTCAAATAAAGTGACAATCTAGCTCTATGTGCTTCGCTCTTTCATCAAATATAGGATTATTGACAAGATGTAAGGCATATATGTTGTCACAATACAACTTTATATGTTTTTCATGCTCAATTTCAAAGTCTTCTGATGAATACTTGACCCATATAATCTTACAAAAAATTATGGTGAGAGTTGAGCTTCTTGCTACTATACTTTATTTCTTTGATTTTCTACTCACTAACGAACCTCCAATGAACAAGCAATAACTAATAAAAGACTTTCTTATTTCAGCACGCCTTACTTAGTCATTATCAGTAAATGCCTGCATTTGAAAATTTTGTTGAGCAGATAAAAAGAGAACCCTACCTAGATCCTTCTTCAAATATCTAAGGACTTTATATATTACATCTATATGAATCTTTGTAGGCTTATCCATGTACTAAGTTAGAATATGAACTACATAGTTGATATCCGATCTTGTCAATGTCAAATAAATCAGCTTACCAACCAACTTTTTGTACCAAGATGGATCAGTTAGTAAAATTGCATCAGTATGAGTCAATTTATGATTAATTTCTAGAGGTGTATTCAAAGGTTTTGTTCTAAGCATCTTGTAGTCACTTAACAAGTCTAAAGTATATTTCCTTTGACAAACCGACAAGCCCTTTGAATTACATGTTATTTCTAAACCAATAAAATACTTTAACAAACCAAGATCTTTCAACTTAAACTTCAAACTGAACATATAGTTAATTTCATCTATTATTAACTGAACACTATCGACAACTACTATATCATCAACATATACTAAAAGAGTAATAAATTTATCATGAAATCATTTAGTAAATAATGTATAATCAGCTTTTAAGTGCTTAAAACCTTCTACAAGTAAACATTGAGTAAATTTAGTATTCCATCATCAAGATGCATGTTTCAAACCATAAAGAGATTTTTTCAATTTGCATATAAGCTTCCTAAGTTGTGTAAGATCATGAATATTATCAAATTCTAATATAGGCTCCCCTTAAATTTCATAGCCAGGAGGAATTTCTATAAACACATCCTCTTCCAACATCCATGAAGAAAAACATTGTTCACATAAAGTTAAGACAAGCATCAATTAAAATTAGCATTTAAAGTAAGAAAAACATGCATAATGGTATGCTTAGCTATAGGACTAGATGCATCCTTGTAATCAAAACCCTTTTTTTAATTGAGCATCTTAGCTATAAGCCTAACCTTATATCATTCTAGACTTCCATCAGCTTTGAGTTTAACCTTATATGTCATACCCTAATCGGTATAAGATGCTCTCATAAAGTAATTATCAACTCTTTGAGTTAGAAAATCGATAATCACCCTACAAAGGATATGTACCATTAACCTGTTATAGCAATAATTTTTTTTATGATGTAAAATATATACTCTGGTGCACCATTTATAATCAATCAGTAGTTACGTCTAACTAGATTTTACTATACAATAAAGAGTTATTTTATTTCACTAGCAATTAACTTTAATCATACATTTAAATAATAACACATATAATATCTTATTTTTCATTTACAAAATATCATTGATGATACCATTATAATTTACATCATTATATAACACATCAGTTTTTATGTTATAACTAACTTTACTGCCAAAATAATATAAAGGAGAGTTGCACGTAAATCGAAGTTATAGGAGTTTATCTAGAAGTCCAGGTTCTCTACCAAAAGTTACTATTCCTCTAAGCCGGCTGCTGACCGCTAACCCATCATGCTCTCTAGTATCATTAATGTATGTATTTATTAATTGACAAACGTTGAGAATAATCTCAGTGATGCTAGTAAAAGAAATAATCATAAATAATTTATCAATCGTAACAATAATTATTTCAATATAATCAAATCATCTTAATAAAAATATCATTTTGTACGATTGTATTTGGTCTATCGAAATAATATTATCACTTATTTTTAATTCCACTATTCATCTGTAACATCTAACGTATACTATCGTTCATTTCTGATATATCTCAATATCACTTTTAATAATCATTTGTAACCTTATACATTGTGATCCCATCAATAAATATGTTATATGTGATGGAATATGTTTTTTTCTTGTATCACTCATCAGAATGCATCATGTACAGCATTCAATCATTATGCACAATTTCCCATACTGCATCCATCGTATCGATACCTCTTGTTCCTATAGGAACATCTCATTATCTCTGGTTCAAAAAATGGAACCCATCATTTCTCTATGATTCAAGAAACAAAACCAATCATTTCTCTCTGATTCCATATAGGAATTCAATTCTGCGACCCAGTACATATCATCATCATTCTCTATTCAATTTCATACTCACGCTTCCTTTATACCTCTATGTTATGTCATGTCATGTTTCATGCAAAAATGTGCATATGCATATAACATGGTATATGAATATATGCATTACAATATCATAAATAATCATTAAATTGCATCACATTAACTATGTCACATTAAATTCCTTTGTCACATCTTTTACCCCTGTAGACATGCTCCCGTAGAATGATTATCAACTTTCTCTTCTAGAAAATCAACAAACATCCTACAAGGGATTTATGTACATTTTTTTTATAATTAATATCCTTCACAATTTATTAATATGTATACAATCCAACATCCAATAAATTTCAATCCCTGGATTATCATAATATCATATTTACCTTATCATCATATCAGAGTTATCACTTGCATACATATTATAATTTAAGTATCATCATAATTATTCATTATTACAAACCATTAATTCTGTCACTTAATTTAAGGTACTGCCAAGTACCTTATTTAAAAGTTTGCACAAACTTGCGGAATAGAAGTCTGAAGGATAAATAAATCCTTACCAGCTATTTATTCAACGATCAACTGCTGACAGTTACTGCTTCTATTCCCCAGCCTTACTAGTACCTACGTTTATCAAATGACAAACGCTGAGTATAAAACTCAGTGGTGCTAGCATAACAAGTATCAATAACATGTAATACTCATGTATCATTTTAAACAGATTCGTCAACGTATAATTCATAAGTATTCATACAATAATTTAAAACCTCCTATCATACAAGTTGTAATCATCCTTCACCCTATCATTTTTATCACATCATCATAGCATACTATAACAATATTATTAACATTTATATCATATCAGAACATGTTATCATCATGTATAATATATCATCACCATATATATAGTCCATATCATCATCATGTATATATATAACATATCATTTATCATGTATATATGACATATCAATATCATGTATATATAATATGTCTTTATCATATGTGTATGAAATATCAATATCATGTATATATAACATATCATTATCACATATATATGACATATCAATGTCATGTAAACATATAACATATTATTATTATGTATATATGACATATCAATATCATGTATATATAACATATCTTTATCATGTGTGTATAACATATCAATAGCATGTATATATAATATATCATTATCATGTATATATGACATATCATTTATCATGTATATATATGACATATCAATATCATGTATATATAACATATCATTATCATGTATATATGACATATCATTATCATGTAAATATACAACATATTATTATTATGTATATATGATATGTCATTATTAAATATAGAAGCATCATTTATTATCATTATATGTCATGGTATGTATGTTCATATGTATGCAAACAACATACCTCATATGTCATCATTTCATGAAGGATGCTTGCTTATGAGAATGCATTTATGATTATGCATTCTCCCTCATATTTTTCCTGTATTGATAATATATCATTCATATCATTTTGCCTTCTTAATATGGGCCATATGTGCATATGGTATTGGGTATTTCCCTTTATAGCGCTTTAACGGTTCGAACACAATGGAACCTTTATCGCATTTATTCATGTATCATTTACCCAATATTATATTCCTTTATCCTCTTTTTCTTTCCTTTTTCCTTATTTCTCCATGTCATGATTTATGTTATGTTTATGCATTTATGATAATGACATGTTAAATATGTATAAATCATCATATCATATTTTATGACATGTTATCTTACTAATTATGAAATACCATTATTCACGTATAATTATGTAATGCTTATTATCCTTTTTGCATATCATTCAAGCATATTTATCATCCAAGCATATCAAATATGTAATGCTATT
>CANYBF011053983.1:0-11988 GCA_948192965.1 Dalechampia spathulata | reverse complement strand
AACCACTCAGCTTCACTACCAGCCAGTTCTAATGCAACAAACTCTGACTCCATAGTAGATTTAGCTATTATGGTTTGTTTGGCTGATTTCCATGTTATAGCTCCACCATCTAAGGTGAATACATAACAAAAAGTTTATTGGGACCCCATGAATCGACGACATCCGTATCCGTAGGACGCGCGTACGGGGGGAGGGCGAATCCATCGATTTGGCCTGCTTGACCCATTCTCATGTGCGCGAGCCCATCCCATTTCTCAAGCCCATTTTACCATTCTAAGGAAGCAAGTGATATTTAAACTCAATGGTATAGCTTTACAAAAGAGATGTGGGATAAATGTCTTTTGTAATATTTTGTAAATGCTCCAACATTTTCAACGTATTTCATCTCGCCAGGGCAAGCATTCTCGTCACATGGTTCTCATCATCTTCCCCTGTTACACAAAGAATGTTTGCAGAGTCACTGGATTTGATAGAAAACTTTACTCAAGAAACAGATATAGGGCCAAAAGATTACATAATGATTCAATATTTACATATTGCTTATGCTTGGTATGTACCAAAAACCAACAATAAATAGCAGGAATTTGATGAAAATGTACTGGTATTCTGATGCTTAGTGTACAAGCAAACTTCTACCATCTTTTCCAGATCTTATACCTACTTAAAAACATGGAGAAAATCTTTTTCTTGATGGCTAGAAGGAAGTAGTAGTGGTAGTAATGGAAGAGCTGCTAACCCATTTCTCAGTTGTGACCGATTCGTCTGGTGAAAATGGAACATGATTTAAAAGTACAGCATCATCTTCCTTGATGTCCACTACCTCAAATTTTTCTGTTCTGTAATCTTCGCTCTCGATTTTCTTCAGAGCTTGTAAGACTTCTGCCATTGTGGGCCTCATGTCTCTTTCCTGTTGCAAGCATCGGAAAGCTAGCTCCGCGACTGAGGTTGTCATCTTTCTCACTGCGTAATTCGTTTCAAATCCAAGCATTGCATCTACCAACTCATTTATGGCATGATTTTGGATTTTGCTGACTGCCATGTTGGCTAGGTTGATGTCATGCCGATGCCTGTTAGTGTCTACTGCTTGTAAAGATGATATGAGCTCGATGAGAACAACTCCGAAGCTGTAAACGTCGCTCTTGTCGGTAAGTTGGTAGCATTGGTAGTACTCAGGATCAACATAACCTGGAGTGCCTTGTGGAGCAGTTGAAATATGAGAAACATCATTAGGGAACAGCCTTGACAATCCGAAATCCGCAACCTTGACATGGAAGTTGTTGTCTAGTAGAACGTTGTTGGTTTTGACATCACGGTGTATAACATCCGAAGCATGCAAGTAAGCGAGCGCATCTGCTGTCTCAATTGCGATGTTCAACCGAACTTTCCAAGTAAGCAAACCAGATTTCGATCTATTTCCATGAATATGATCTGCAACGGTACCATTCGGAATGTACTCGTACACAAGTACTAGTTCTCTGCTACGTTTTGAAGTGCATCCATACAATGCCACAAGGTTTTTGTGTCGTAGACGAGTTAGAATCTCAATTTCATTTATGAACTGCCCTGCTCGTTTAAGATTATTTTCGAATAGGCGCTTGACAGCTACTATTCGTCCATCATTGAGAACACCTGATCAATCACATCCAAATGCACAATTCAGTCGAGGAGAAAACAAAACGAGTATGACAAATGATGAGTCATGTAATCATTCTTCTTGTTACCATAGTAAACAGTTCCAAATCCTCCATCTCCAAGTTCCTTGGAAGGATCAAAATTGTCAGTGGCTTCCACAAGCTCCTCATAGCTGAAAACCTGAGTTCCGAAATATGTACTTCCCTTTTCGAGATCAGACGTGGAAGAGGGATAGGAAGGGGTGGTTTGGGAGAACTTAGTTATAGAAGCAGATTGGTTTTTGCTTGAAGGAGCTTTAGACAAGCCTTTGGTTTTCGTTTGAGCAGCTACTGATTTTCTTCGTTGTACACAGAGCAAGATCCAGCATCCTAATCCAATTCCAACGACTGCTGCTCCTGCTATGCCAAGTCCTGGAAATGCAACAAAAACGTTTCTCAGATTATGCTTTCTGTCACATTAGCCTCGAAGTAATGCTGAAATACTTAAGTAGGAGAACGTAGCAATACCTATTCCAAGTGTAACTTTCTTAGAATTGCTTCCTGCAATAGTCATAAGATTAAGAACATCAGTTTATGCCGTATGGAAGTAAATTCTCTTTTTCACAGGTACTGCTAGCATGATCACATATATACTTCAAATAGCCAAAACAGTTATCCAATCTTCAGTAATAGCAAGACGAGATATAATGAAGTGTCTCTTTTGTAGCCTCTAAAAAGACAGGGGAAACAGGGAAGTCATAATGCATTCTACTTATCTTGATTGGGCTATAAAAACCATCGATAACTTACCTGGACAAGGCCGATCATTACCACAAATGCAAACGGGACGTGCAGATTTTACATCAAAACCACACTGACTGCCCGAATGGTAACATTTAGCACAATCATCACCATAAGGATTAATGTAATTCACATGAAACCCTTCCTTTAAAACTTGTCCAAGCAAAGTCGTGTTGCTCTCTAAAACAGGCGCTGAACTCTCAAAAATGGGAACCGTAACAGTAAAATTGCACCTGATCAAGTTCAATTGAGGATCGTCTGGAATTGGACCAAACCAGTAATAGGCATGCTCCAAGTCCGGCCCGTAGTTTGTACAACTGAAGGAATTTGGTAGATTGTCGGGTATGATGGGATCATTGCAACCATAAAATAAAGAAAGGATTTCATTATTGGATTCGAAAGAGAAAAGGGTGTTATCGAAAGTGGTGTTGATGAGTTGGGTTGTGCATGTAGTGTTATTAAGGTCGAACCTGGAAAGAATCAGGGTTTGGCTGGTCTGGTTGAGTTGAATAAGTTGGTAGGTCAGCGAGTTGATTGTTATAAGAGAGGTAGAGTTATGTAGACAAGTGAGTTGAAACGCAGGTAATCCGCAGTAATTCGGACGTGGTCCGCCGGAGAAAGGGTAGCTTACGTTTGTAAGGTGACCGCAAGAATAGGTCTGGTCACAGTGAGGTAAAGGAGGGTCGGAAGGAAACGACGTGGTGAAGTCAAGGAAAAATATAAAGATGGTGGAGAAGATAGACAGGGAGAAACTGAAGGTCGCGGCGGAGGGAAGCATTGCCGACGGTGGAGGAGTCGGAAAGAGGGGGGTGAGAAGAAGGAGAAGAGTAGTTGGAAAAGAAGGAGAAAATGGTATTAAGAGGAAACAGGAAGAGGGAAGGGTGGCTGTGGGTGGCTAACTTTAGTTGACTTGGACTGTGCTTCTGACGTTGAGACTCAGAATGTCTTATGTGAAACGAAAACAATTCATCGAACGGTTTCTTGTGTTTCATAATTTATTTCAACTTTTCATTTTAACATTTTCTTAAATTACGTGAAAAATGTCACATTTTTTAAATTTTTATACTTATTATTGATTAAGTTCCTCTTTTATTAAAAACTTAGATTTAATTTTTCCATCTAGTTCAATTACAGATAGTTAATTATTTTAACATTAGAATCAGATATCAAAATTTAAATTTAAAAATTTTTTATTTTAAAAAAATGAATCACATATATATATATTTTTTAATTTGTAACTAGTAATAATTTATATTGGATCTTCAAATTTTTATTTTTAATTTTGATATTAATAAATTATGATTATATTGTTAATAAAGTATCTTAAATGTTATTTTAGATATCATATCATTCTATAATATTTTCTACATCATTTTAGGTAAAATATATCGATACGATCATATCAAATATGATATCTTCGTATCATTCATTTTAGATTTTTGATATTTAGATATAATGTAATGATTTGATTGTATCATTGTATGATGATATTTATCTAATAGTTTATTTTTTGTATGAACGTATATGATTTATAGATTATTTATTTGTGAGATTGAATTTATTATAAAAATTTACGTACAATCCTTAAAAATACATTGTAAGGATTTTTATGTGAAACAGAAAAATAATAGGATTTGATTCTTGAAGTGAATAACTAAATTTATTATAATTAATTGTGATTAATGAATTAAGAATGTGGGAAAAAGTAGTTGTTGAATTTAGAAATACCCATTTGGAGACACTATCACTTTGAGTTGTTGAAATTTCTGGTAGAGTTTTGGTGGCAATACATTGCATAACAAGTTATATTATTCAATTTTGACTTTCCACTAATGTTTAGGATTTTAATTACATTAAAATATTATTCTTTGAGATTGTTTGTTTGGTAATATAGCTTTGTTTTGATAATTGTTTTAAGAGTTTTAAGTAATGTTTTATAAGAAATTGTTTTAATTAGTTTTTAGTTTTTAGATTTTAGTTTTCAATGTTTCAGTTTCTTTTTAAATATTTTAAAATTAACAATCAATAAAATATTAATTTTTGTAAATTATTTTAATTTTCAGATATTAGAAAATCATTGAGATATATATATATATATATATGAACTCATATTCACATCATATCAAAAAATTATTTATCTCAAAAATTTTAGCTATTAGATAAGATTTATAAAAGATTTGATATATTTCTAATGTAATATAATATAATTAATGATTATCAAAATAGTTAATTATTCAAATTAATAGATAATTTTTATTTATATCTTTTTGGTTAATCTAACAAAAATTATTTATTAATATAAAAATAATTATATAAATTAAATCTGTTATAAACTAAAAAAACAAATAGAAGCAAGTGACAAGTTTCTTGGATAACGTATCTAATGCAGGCAATTACTCTCTATAAGATTGATAATGTGATTTATTATTAAAAAATACGAGACTTTGGCGAACCAGTTTATTTTTTATTTTAATTATTTAATTTTTGTATTTTTATAAAAAAAACAATAATTATCTAATAAATGAAAATTTATTAAAAATGAATTCAAAATGAAAATTTAATGAGATACTTTATTATATAAATTTCAATGGATAAAAAATAATTTTAATAAATAAATTTTAAGAATTTAAATAGTTATATATGAAAAATTTAAGAAATTAATATGCTGCAAATATATTACATAATATTCTACTAAATGAATTTTCTTATGATAAAAAGATTTTAAAGTTAGAAGAAATGATAATTAAATAATAATAATTTATATTGCGAATAATAATATTTGGTTTGAAGATTTCAACGAAAATGAGATGTTAAGTTGAGATAATGAAATTGATTTGGTCAAAAGGGCAATATTGTAAATAAAGTTTAGTGATGCTCTTCAGCTGTCATTTTTGACGATATTTATTTATTTATTTTATAATTAAATCAACAATGTCGATGGCATCACCTGACCAAAAGCTCTACTCTTTTCAGCTTGATTTTAAGTTTTTTTTTTTTTTTTTGAAAAATAAGTTTTAATTTTTCATGATTAATAAATATACTTTTCTTTTTCATTATCCTCCATTATAATCCATTTATTATTTTATTAAAATAATTAATGTATTAAATTCCTATTATATTATTATTTAATTATATTAAAATTGAAAAAATTAATTAATAGTAGAATTAAATATATTTAAATTTATATTTTAAATAAAATAATTAATTTTTAACTCTCATAAAATTAAAACTGTGTATCAATTTGAAATAAAAAGTAAATTTTTAAATGAATTATATCATATTATGTCTATTTATTTTTGTTAAAATATTAATTAAAGCATAATTAATAATAGTGAAAATTAATTATATATAGTTAATGAAGACTTAATAGAATTTATTTAAACTAACTATATATATGACTAAATTCTAACTAATAATTCCTTGTAACATGATAAAATGTTTGGTCTCAATTACTATATAAATATATAGACTATATAATTGTACATTCAGCCTTAAAGTCTAACTTCTAAAGCAATTAATAGCGAAGTTAATATTTCTTTATTTAAGTTTTTATTAATTTAATTCAAGGATGAAAATATGAGTTAAATTTAAAATATAAATTTAAGTGTTTATTTTTAGTTTATATTTGTATATTTAATTAATGGAGCTGCTCAGACAGAGGCTAGACTTTCCGATTGATGAAAGCAATGGGTTCTAACCTAATTTTTGGGAAGTCTGTGTGCCAGAACATTCTCTATAACCCTAAGGATTGTATGATCCGTCGTATAGGAAGAAAGAAGGAGCATAAGAGAATGGATAAAGACACACCTGATCGATTTCCTGAAGATCCTCCGCAACTGAAGGGATGAGGACCATCGGTGCAATAACAAGCAAATACACGAGAATCAGTCCGGTTTGAACCGCACAGCCCACCTGACATCTTACACGTTCCACAAGTAGAATCATTGGCTTTCCACTGTAAACCAAAACCTTGCCCCAGTGCTATAACCAAATTCTCCTCACTCAGGCCACCGTTTTCCAGGTTCTGAACGGCTGATTGAGTTGCCGGAACAATAACCATACTGTTGCATGTTCCTACATAGTTAATTATCCCAGAAGTAAATGAACCTAAGTCCCTCGTTAGGTAGAACCCTTTTCCTTCGTTTCCTGCTGAGTTACAGGTGAACTCCGTGGAAAATCCTGGGGCTGTAGGTATCTGAAGTGAACCTTGGGTGCAACCATAGTATAGAGCTATGTTTTGAATATCTGAAGATAAAACGAAATAGGCAGGATCGAGAGTGGTATTGACAAAGCGGCTAGGACAGATACCATCAGTATAATCTGTTCTGACAACCTTAAGTTTCTGATCTTGGAGATCGATTTCCAGCACTTGGTAAGTTAAGTCCCGGATAGTGATTATCGCTGTCTGGTCAGTGCAATTAAGCTTGAATTCCTGATGACCACAATACTCAGGTCTACTAGATCCCCAAAAAGGGTATCCGATATCAGTAATATTTCCGCATTGAAACGTGGAAGTACAGGTCTGATATTCCAGCTGGGCATGAGAGAACCTTGTAGGGCAAAGAAACGCTAGGAATATAACCAAAAGGAAAGACGAAGTTGGGAAGAAAACAAGGCGTTGCATTTCTGATGAGATAGAAACAGAAATCTGACGAAGTCTGGATCTAAAAGAGGAAGATGGAAATGCATATCGGCATTTGATAGAGAAGACAAAAGAAGATGGAGTTTCCCTTTCAAAATGCAATTAAATTTGGGAATTTTGTCAAAGAAGGTTCTGTTAATTAAGCAACGGTCAATGCCAATTTTTGAAATATTGGCTGAGAACCAAAATTCAGAAATGTATATTTCGAAGTAATTAAAAATTGGGAAATCAAATAAAGTAAAGAAAATGAGACTCACGTACAATTAATTAATTAATTAATTAGTATACGCCATGCATAAAAATAATCATACACACACCACCACCACCACTTACGCATTTATCACACGTTATTACACACCATCCTCCTAGTCTTGGTCAAATCCCACTTGCAGATAATAATATACCCTTTTCAAGGCTTTTTTCTCAAAGAAACAAATTTCTTCGATTTTAAATATCAAATTTATTTTATTTTAATATTTTATTTTCAGATAATTGTATAAATGATAGAATTTATATTTTTTTTTGTAATAGTGATGTGTTTTTATTTGATTTTAGGATTTTAAAAATTTGGAAAATGTTTTGAGTCTTGGCTTTACCTTAATTTTAGGCTGTTTTTGACTATCGTTTATATAATCTTTTTTTTTCCTTAAAATAATAAATTAATTAAAAACGAAGCATTTTATGGAATAAAATTCATTTTGAATATACAAGAAACCGACTTTTAAAATTCTGATTCTCACCAAACTTAAAAAGAATTTACTAGATTTTCCATTGCCAAAAAAATGATCTCTTTTCCCGGTACTCTCTACTGCAATTGTAAGCATTAAGATTTTTTAATATTTATTATTTTCTAAAAATTAATAAATAGAGAAGAAATACCCAGATACCACGTGTCTAGAAGTACTGTTCTTACGCTATGCCAACATGGTAGCAATCTTGCAGTGGAGCATGGAGCTGATGTTGGATATATTTTATTCAGCAGAGTTGAAGTTCTCAAGCTATTGACTTATTCCCGACTTGCTAACTAAGCATGACAACAGTTTTCTAGCTTGTGAAAGTGATGAATGCGGGCATCGCCTAGTTCCCTAATTTAATCATTTCTACTAGCGGGAGGGAGGGAGGGAGGTTCCCCCGTCGCAATCATAATGCGTTGCGGCCAGGCAAAGCAAGGTATGCATGTTAGTTTTGGGTAATTTTTGTTGAGTTTTCGTGTGCTGTGTGCAGTTTATTTGAGAATTTCTTGTCAAAATTGCTACAGGTTCCGTTGAAACTATAGAGCAGTGTCGGGTTTCTGATATTGGAAGCAATGGATGTGTTATGGAAGTGGACAGGACAGATGTCGGTGTAATAATCCTCCTTTGCAACCGTCAGAAACTGATTCTGGGATTAAGAACTCTATATGTTGCCGTGGTATTTCAGCTGAAATCCATGCGATGCCTGTTATGTTCCCACATTCAAACTTCTGATTGCAGTTTAGTGTCGAAACTCAAATAGATCCAGGAATGTCGCTTGAAATGAGGAAAATAAGCAAGTGTGGAGTTAAATTGAATTTCATTTCTGATGGCAGATCAGGGCAGGGAATTTCCAGATTAATAAGTGGATATGAAGATGGTTGTTAGAGTGAAAACATTTATGAAAGAAGAAGCTAGTTCGGGAATTTCTAATTGTCGTTTCCAGGGAACAGGGCACGATTCAGTGAGTCAAACTATTGAGTCACAAGTAATCATAAAATTACAGAAATACTAACATCTAATTTCCTATCTTTCTGATTTCTCTCTTCTGTTTTGCTTCTTCGATTTATTCAATTTCGTTGACTCCGATTCTTTTTTATTCATCATTCAACCATGAATCGTACGAAACGTTTTGCCTAACTTTTGTCTTATCAGTTGGTGGGATTGCGACACAACTCGATTCGTCGAGAAACTACTAATCTGGCCTATAGGATACTTGCACATGTTCATGTTATTTTGTCCAGTCTAGCATTCTAAATTCTCCATAATGCCCTTGTGGTTTTGTGAACCAAGTCATTAACTACTGAATTCTGCTATAGCAATGTAGAATAGTCAAGAAAGATTCATACCTGGATTGTCAGAAACCGTATCAGGTGAAGCAGAACATGATCTTGATCCCATTAATTGATGGCGGCAGTAACAGGTGCTTTGATTGTCATAGATATCGTAGCCACAAGCTCCTCCAGAATTCATGCAGTTGTTACATGCTGTATCATCCTCTTTCCATTTCACCCCAAATCCTTGTTTTAGGCTTGATTGCAGAGATGACGGATCTAATTCAGCTGATGCCAAAGTGGCAGCAGAAACTGGAACAATTACACTGCTATGGCACAATCCGGGGCCATGAGCACCCATCATGGCGTAACCACTTTCAAACATAGACCCTTCTACTTTGCAACTGAATAGAGCTAAATGCAACCAGTCGACTGGGCAACCATAAAATAGAGTAAGATTGTTGTATTCAGAAGTATACTCGAAAATCTCAGAATCAAGTGTCGTATTCGTCAATTGATGTGAACAGAGTCCATCCGTATAGTCACTTCTTGCAATTTTGAGAATCTTATCCTTTTCACTGATTTGCAAAACAAGGTACTCTACACCCTTAATCTCTATCATGGATTTATCATCCTGACACTTGAGTTCCATGCCAGGAACACCACAGCCTTCAGGTCGATCTTCCCCCCAAAAAGGATAACCTACGGAGATATCTCCACAGACGAACTTGGTATTGCAACCAGTGTACATGTCAGGATTGCTAAAACCTGGCGGAATCCAAAGAAAAACAAACAAAACTGAAAGCAGAAGTGATAGATTTGGAAAAAGAGAAGAACCCATTTCTGGTAGAGAAGAAACAAGTAATCTGTATGAGAGACGGAAGTGTTACAGATTAGTTAGCTTAGTTTCACAGACATAACAAGCAAAAAGATGAAAGCCATGGAAGACTTGTGGAGCTTGGGATCATTGAAGAATTGACTTGAGGTCCATGTAATTAAATATTTGGAGCAACGACTAAAATAAAATATATTATAACCATTTGCATGGGGAGATTTTCTTTTTTTAAAGGAGAAGTTGCAGACAATTTTAATTAAATTTTATAATGCATTAATTTGCAATCGTGTCTATCCCATTCCAACCAACTAATTACCATTAATATTGTAACTATCATAATAATTGCCAACTACTTTATATCATTATTAGGATATGCATGAATAAAAAAAATGTTTAAATGTTAATATTAATTATTTCTAATTCTGTATTAAATAACTATTTCTCTCAATTTTTGATGCCATAAATTTAATTAAATTGAAATTTCTCTGCATTAACAATAATTAAATACCCACGTTATATATACACACACACATTTAGACCATTTAGATGGTAGAAGAAAAAGATACTGTGTTGACCGTTCTAAAATCATAGTGGAAGTAATTTATTTATTAATTTTTAAATATCGTCACGTTCTTTTTAGAATCATTTTATTAGTTATAGTGAATCATTAATTTACTATTAGTTTAATTTTAAGATGAGATTGAATTGTCAATTAATCTCATCCCATCCAATCTGAAAATCCCACTTGTTATATTTCATCCCAAAATAAAGATATCTCATAATATTTGTAATTTTTTTTATTACTGTTTCATTCTTGTGGCAATTTATTTGAATTATATTGGGTATAAATTATCAAAATTAGCATGAATATTTCGTATTGTAAAATATTTGATGTTTTACATTTTTTATGTTTATATATCTATTAATTTTTTGCCATTTTTTTCTTATTCTATTATTAGTCTAATTTAAATTAAGGTAATATTTTGTAAAATTAAAAATTAAGCATTGAAAAATTAAGTATTGAAATTTAAATGTTAAATATAATAAATATTAAAATTTTTAAATATTAAATATATAAGTTGTTTGATAAACTTAATTATTGTAAAATCTATATTTAATATAATTTTAAATTTTATTTTTATATTTATTTAATAATTTAAAAGAGTTTGTTATAAAAAATTTTGAAATATAAATAACTTCACATATCAATTTTATTTTTATAAGTTTGTTATTTTAGGTGTTTTTTTTGACTTAATTAAAAAAAATTAAATTGATTTAAATCATGATATCAAACTTTAACTTAAAATAATCAAAATATTTAAAGTATTAATTTAAACATTTAATCATCTTGAATTATTATTGAACATTCTCTAGATATTTTATAGTACATTGGTTTGATGAAAATTTATAAGGGTAATATAATAATTTTATTTTCATTTTTATTATTATATCAATTTTAAAATATATATATATAAATAAAAATTATAATAAATAAAAAGAATCTTATCGTAAAAATTATGCCTGTGGTTTTGTGAACCAAGTCATTAACTACTGAATTCTGCTATAGCAATGTAGCATAGTCAAGAAAGATTCATACCTGGATTGTCAGAAACCGTATCAGGTGAAGCAGAACATGATCTTGATCCCATTAATTGAGGGCATTTTACATTTTTATCGATGAAAAGTTAAAAAATTATCTATTTAGGGTAGAAAGTAAAAAATTATGATCTAGGAGTAAAATTTATTCTGGCCGCCGATCAAATCAGCAACCGTATGACATGGCAGAAATGACGTGACATGGCATGACGTGGCATGCCGTGTGTGCAGGAAAGAAAGTCTGACCGCCGGTTAAACCGACGGTCATAAGCCATTTCTTCCCTTCCCCTGACAGCCCCAACCCCCTCTGCAGCCCTATCAATAGTAATTATTATTAAAAAAAATGATTATTATATTATAATAAATTATATAATGATTTAGTAATTATTAGATTAATGATTTGGTAATGAATAATGATTTAATGATTTGATAATGAATATTTAGAAAATATAAATAATTTATTGTATAATTTAGAAATGAATATTTTGATTTATTAATA
>CANYBF011053958.1:0-13926 GCA_948192965.1 Dalechampia spathulata | reverse complement strand
TGTTTTGAAGGACGGATTTTTGGTGAGTTTGGAGTTATGGATTGGAGCGTGGACCTGGGTCTCAATTGAGACCCTAATTCGGCGGACCCCGAGGGGACAGCTGTACATGGATTTTGGAACTCATGAAGACCCTTTTATGGCATTTTATTCATTCATTTGGTCGGGTTGTATTAAATACCCGAGTCGCTTTATTTTCTGTTTGTTTCTATTTTAGATTTCTGCCTTTTATTTCTGCTTTTATTGCTTTCATATCTGCTATATGTCTCTTGCTTCTCTATGCCAAGAAATCGGACCTAAGTGAACTTCAACCTAACTGCGTGTGTTGTGTCTTTTGTTAAAACCGGATAAAGTGAATAGGATAATAGGGAATACGAATAAAATTGAAATGTTGAACCCAATCTCTGAAGAAATTTGGGCTGCTTTCCCTCAGCAGGAAGGCTCAGGTTTACCTTTTCCCAACTTGTTTTAGTTTCTCAATTGAGTTGACTAGATAAGTCGGGTGGCGACTCCACACCATTTCCTCGACGCAATCTATCTAGGTCCTGTAGTATCTCAAGGATCTATCCTTTCGAGAGCAAGCACCACGGCATTTCACGCCGAACAGCGTGCAGCGCTCCCACGTCCGGGATGTGCTACTCTTACAGTTACAATGTTGCATTGAGAAAAACATGATCCTGAATTACAAGAAATGTCATTTTATGGTTGATTAAGGGTTGATTTTAGGCCATGTAGTGTCAAGGAAAGGTATCAAGGTGGATAAAGCTAAAATTAACATTATTGAATCATTTCCTTACCCCTCAACTATGAGGGAAGTTTGATCTTTCCTTAAACATGCAGGATTTTATAAGAGATTTAAGAAAAAAATTTTGAAAGTTACTTAACTGCTTTGCAAGCTTCTATAGAAAGAAGTCAAATTTATTTTTTTATGATTCTTGTGGGAAAGCATTTGACTAGTTGAAGGAAATACTAACTATAGCTTGTGGAGGCCACTTTGGTCCAAGGAAGACAATAATGAAAGTTTTAGAAAGTGGTCTGTATTGGCTAATGATACATCATGATGCTTATTTATTCTGTAAACACTATGAAAATTACCAGAAATCATGAGGTCTAAGAAGAAGAAATGAAATGCCTTAGAAAGAAGTTTTGATCTACGAAATTTTTAACGTATGGGGGATGGATTTTATCAGACCTTTCCCACCTTCATTTGACAATGTTTACATTTTGGTATTGGTCTACTACATATTGAAATGGTTGGAAACCAAAACCACTAAATTCAATGATGTTAAAATCATAGTTAACTTTATCAGGACTAATGTGTTTAACAGGTTTGAAGTTCTGAAGGTAATAGTAAGCAATCGAGGCACATAATTTTACAATAAAGAAGTTGCATCTCTATTTTGTAAATATGGTGTAACTCATCACATGATAACTGCTTACCACTCCTAGGCAAATAAACAAGTTAAAGTCACCAACGGAGAGATCAAGTCAATTTCTGAGAAAATTGTAAGCCCCAACCGAAGTGATTAGAGTCTGCGACTTGATGATTGTCTGTGGGCATATAAGACTGTATACAAAAGCCCTCTTAGAATGTTACCTTTCAGGATTGTTTATGGTAAACCTTGTCATCTACCAGTTGGACTTGAACACAAAGCTTATTGGGCAGTCAAGTAATGTAATATGTTGATTGATGAGGTTAGCAATCATAAGAAGTTGCAAATTAAGCAACTGGAAGAAATAAGAAATGAGGCCTATGAGAATTCAAAGATTTATAGGGACAAATCATGTAGACTTCATGATAAACATTTGAATCGCAAGAAGTTCACAGTTGGGTAAAGAGTGTTATTATACAATTCTAGGATGAAATTATTTCCTAGAAAATTGAAGTCAAAATGGCTAGGTCCATTTGAAATTAAACAAAATTTCCCATAAGGTGCAGTTGAAATCAAAAGTTTAGACTTGGAAAAATATTCAAATTAAATGGACATCGCCTCAAGCCATTTTATGAAAGATTCTTTACTCAACCAGCGTATGTCATCGTGATGGGTGACCCCTTTTATGAGTAAAGGAAGTCAGGGATTCAAGCTGGGACTTATAAATCACAACTACATTTTTTAGTTTATGTTTTTGTTTCCATTATATATTATGCCCATAAGGCATCCAATAAGATAGCAATTCATTTCTCAGTTAGTTAATTTCACTTTTTATTATCTTCTACCTTTCAATCTTCTTAAATTCTTAAAGTTTGATTTAAATTTCTTGTTTTGGTTACAGAAATTTGAATCAGATAAGTGAGGGAGTTATGCTGCATTTTGCGTTTTTAATAGAGCAAGTTCAATTTTGTTCTAACTTAAACTCTTTTTAACTTATCATTTAAGGGTTTAAATATTTAACCATTCCTCTCTTTTACCATATAGGACCCTTATTTCCCTTTCTCTCTCTAGAAATTTGATTTCCCTTAATTTGATAAATTAAGGATTTTAAGAAAACATGGTGCACACAAAGAAGGCAACCAATGGAGGTCTGGCAAGCAAGAGACATGCCAGCAAAGAGCTGATTACAGTGGACAATGATGAACTCATATTGTTGACCAAGAAACCAACCATTTTTGCTCCTCCTCCAAGACCTACTGTACATATGGAGCATACCGACATAAAAGTTTATACTGGGTAGAAACCACCACGAGCTCACTAGTTTAACTAGGCTTGGCTACCTTCAAGGGTTATGGATGATAAATCAAAGAAAATGGTCGAACGACTCATTCAGGCCATGATAAAAGATTCAAAAGATACACATGAAGAAGGAAAAGAGTCTAAACAAGAAGAGAGAGAAATGTCAATGAGTCAAGAGCAATCAGAACCTGTGAAAAAAGCTTTAGCAGAAACAACCGAACAAGCAACTAAAGAGACCAAACCTCAGATGGAACAACAATCAGAAGATACTATGCCTATACGAGCATACCCAAAATGTTTGAGAGGTATGTTGACACCACCTCTTTCAAAATTGAATGGTCATTTCAAGTTTGGGAAACATGAGAAGAAGAATTTTGATAGAGTGGTGAATCTTTGAATTGTGCAAGGTAAGATCATCGATTAATCAACCATTGAGAAATTGAAATTGAACTGTTTTAAGTTTATTGAAAGGATTATTTGGCAAAGATATCTTGAGATTAATTGCCCAGTTTACCATGAACTAATATACAACTTTTACAGTATGTTTTTCTTAGGTAAATAGAAACTTGTAGCTCTGGACAGTCTGGATATAATCCAACTCAGGTTATTAGGAAAACAATTTTCATTTTCTATGGATGAATTTAATCTAACTCTGGGATTGATTGATAAGGTGACTGACAATTATATTGATAGGTTTTATGATATTCTAGAAATGTTTAATGCAGAGGAGTTATAGGAATAGTACAACACTATTTCAATAAAGAAATATGACCCTACCACTGCTAAGGATTCATATTTACTTGATAGTTTGCTAACCTATTTGCATAGATTGTTGGCTTGTAAGAATGATTCATTAAGCATAGTGACAAGGATTGAGCTATTTTTTCTTCAATACATGATAGAATATAAGCAGATAAATCTAGGATGTTTCACCGCAACTAAGCTAAAAGTAGCAGTCATAGCCTTAAAGCACCTTAATCTTGGTCACATTGTGACCCATCTAGCCATTAGACTTAAGCTCTTTGACCCCTATTCCACTAATCTCTATAAAGCTTTAAATCTTTTACCACTTGACTTATTAAGTTTAAATGAAATGAGATTATTGTACAGGAAGAAGGAGGCACCTGGTTATTGATTTTAGCCTCAGGACCGATCCTACCTATGAAAAATAAAGTGTTTAAAAAAGGGAAACTGATAATTTAAACTCCTCCAGCTCCCACTAAGCAGCTACAGTCTGCCATAGTTGTTAAACTAGTCTTGCTCAAAGAATTTACAGCATTGCATGATAAACTCTATAAGATCTTAACTAATATGAAGGAGGCTATTCACCAGATTTTCCTATGACTTAATCAGTTGGACGCGGAGGTTGGTGAGCTACGTCACTCACTTGAAATGCAATAATGAGTCTCTTAAAGGTAGTACAAAAAAATACAGCCAATGTCTAAAACTTTCCATCTTATTTTTCTTGTTTTATTATTGCCAAGATTTATCTCACATTGAGGTAATATGTTTTAAGTTGGGGGGTGTATGTTGTTGATTTTCATGTTTAGATGTTTGATTAAAATTTTTAAAATTTTTTGCATGTTTTGCTCTTGATTTGCAACCAAGTGATTCTAAAGTCTATTTCTTCTTCTTAAAATTCTTTAGACTAATTTTTCTTTATGACTTGATGATTAAGAATATGTTGTCAAACTTAGCATTTCTGGTATGATCAATTTGGATAAATTATTTAGTTTGAAGCATGATTGATGAAATTTTTGGGTGATTAGCTTGCATAGTGATAATATGCCTTAATTCGAATAAAATTGCATAACTAGCTTGTGGACATATGTGTAGATTTAATTCCTTTTCACCCAAGTCCCTTTTGCTTGAAATTATATGCAAACCAGGAAAATAAGGAAAAAAATAGAAGAAAAAATAATATGTATGAATACCAATATTAGCTGGTTCAAGTGATACAATACTCAAACTCCTTGAGTGACTTGTGTACAGAGCCATTAGTTTTTGGAGAATTTAACCCCTTTTTTAGGCCGTTACAAAAATTTGTTCAAACCACATTTTAAAAAAGGAACAAAAACACATTTGACCTTTACTAATTGGGTTAGGTGGTAGGACCTAATGCCCCTTAAGCTGTTTTGGTGTATGGAGATGTTAGCAATGGAAGAGTAACCCCCTTTTTAGAGCCGATTAGATCTCAAAATTTTAAAGTTCCTATAAGTTATAAATTGTTGGAAAACTAGTTTAGTTGAAATGCATGAAAATAAGGCATTTGAGGCTTGGCGAGATTGTGATTATTCTACCATATGTTTACTTATGAAAAATATTTTGTTAAGACACAAAGTATAAATGGCTATGTAGAATTTTGTTTGCTGAAATTTTGAGATTTTATTATTAATGTTGAATTGCTAAGCTATTTTTAATGAGTTGATTATACTTGAATACTGAGAAGGACTGCTATTTCCTTGACTCTTGTTGCTTTGATGGAATTGGTTTTGAGATTTTGTTTGAAGGAAGGGATTAAGAATGCTTGAGGGCAAGCATTGAGTAAGTGTAGGGGTATATTATCAAACATCAAATTACATGTTTTTCATGTCTAAAATGGTCTATTTTATGTAGGTAATTTAGCTACAATAGTTGACTTGGTCTTGTTTTTGTATTTTGCAGGTAAAAATAGGGAATTAGTAAAAAGGAAGCTTAAATGGCATTTTTATCACATTTTAGGATTAAAGGCAGAATACAAAGCTGTATGACCAAGGCTTATGGGCATAAAAGGGTCGTAGAGACTTGATGAAGTTGTTTTTTCATTTTCAAATTTGAAAGTTAGATAAGGATCAAATTTGGAAGTTTCTAATAGAAGATAGAATTGACATTTATTTATTTATTTTATTTAGTTTATTTCATTCTTATAAATAAGAGGCTTGTTCCTATTATAGAGAGTGTGTGGAATTTTAGGAATTTAATTATTCTTATTTTTCCCTCTCTTTAATTAATTCAAGTATTTATGTTATTCTTTTCCTGTTTTAATTTATGTTGTTGCCAATGATGCTTGGCTAGGAACTTTTATTCCTAATTGGAAGCAACACAATTGATTCATTGAAGATCATATGAGATCAAAACACTTTTAATTTCAATGGTAAATTGCTATTCATTTTAACTCAATAAATCGTAGAACCATTGTATTTCTTGGAAGCATGTAAAAGGGCCCTTTGTGCAATTCTAATTTCTACATATTGCTATGTGATTTGTTTGATCTCGAATTGTCACTCAACTTGCTAGAGTAGCAATCAAAGTGTTAAATGAGGTCAAAGACGTTTAAATTTCTTTATGAGTTTAAGTGATCTAGTTTGAACATGGTAGAGCTGGTTCTTAAGTGTTAACTTGAGTCGGGTTCTTCTCATTCTTTATACGATTTCTAGAAGACTAAGTGTGAATCTATTTCCGCTGTGTCTATCCGAGAACTATAGATGATTGTAGAGCTGCTTCCTGGTCATCTTAATAATAAAGAAGAATTGGTTCATTTGAGGCCATACCTCAATGTTCTATAATCGGCTTAGTGAATTTTACCATTCAACTATATTTGAATCAATGATCATGATTTGATAATGAATATTATGGTTTTCGGTTGGGAAGTTTTCCAAATTGATATCACTTTAAAATTTCATTTCATTTTTATTCTTTATTTTTCTTTGATAAATCAAAATTCTTTTTATTTTTATCGTAAAGAATCAAAGGATCATTCTATCTTTGTGGGATCGACCCTTCTTCTGCTACTATAAAAATTATTATATTTCTACATTAGGCAAGTAGGAATTAATTTGATGATTTTGACATCCGATCACATATAAACCATAACTTAAAACCATAGTATACAACAAATAAACTTATTATATTAAAAACATATTAAAACCTACAGTAAATCGCATATAAACCATAACTTAAAATCATAGTACATAACAGATAAACTTATCATATACTAACAATAATAATATAAACAAAATCATATTAAAACCTATAGTAAACCACATATAAACCATAACTTTAAACCATAGTACATATAGATAAACTTATCATATACAAACAATATTAGTATAAACAAAATCATCTCAAATGAACAAAAATCATTTCATTCACATTTCAAATTAATGAAAAATGATCAAATATTCATAAAATTCGAAAATAAATGAAATTATAGTAACACTTTTTCAAATCAACCGCATGCAACAAAAAAAGAAGGAGAAAAGTAGAAAAAATGAAAAAAAACCCATTTGAAAAAATAAAAAAATAAAAAACAAAAACAAAAACCTTGCATGCTCCTCAGCTACTCTTTTGGGATGGTTCTTTAATCACTACATGTGATATCTTAGATTTCATTAAAGATCCACTATGAAAAACGTCAGTTTCTTGCACTCGCTTTCTCAATATAGTGTTCTGAACAAAAACCCTCATCTAGTTCAAGCTTCTTATTAGATCAAACTTTCTTAAATTAGAAGGCATAATATTATTTTTTTTTTTGCTCATTTTGACGATTGAAGGGAAAAACTAAAATGAAATGAGTTAATTGAAGAAAACTAACAATAAAAATAGTAAAATAAGGGATAATGAGGAAGATGGTAACAAGGGAAGTGATCGATGATATAATGGCAATAATTTCATAAAGGGAGAAAATGATGATTTAAAAGAAAACTAGGTATTTCTAAAAAAATCAAAATATTTTAGATATGAAAGAAAATAGGTAAAGTTGATAAGTAAAAGGATTAGGTTAGGTTTTATGAAAAGAGAAACTTAAAACTTGTGTATTTTTGTAAATATCCCTTTGATTTTATCTTTTTTTAAGCCATCGTTCTTTGAAATTTTAGCACTAGAGGAGGAAATTCTAAACTTCCACTTTAGAGGGCTCTTACCATCACTATACTTCAAATAAATAAATTATTTTATGTTATATGTGGATATGATATAATCAACTAATGCATAATTTATATTTTTATTTTATTTTTTATCTACCTATCCACTTATCCATCAATCTATGATATTTTGTTGCTTCTTCCCTATCACTTCAATAGACATGTAAATTGTCTATTGGTTTACTACATGAATACTTGACCAAGAAATGATATAATTTCTTCAATTCCATGGCAATAATGGAGAAATGATTGATGAATTACCATCTAAATGTTGTATTATTACATAGAAACCATAAAAGGAAAGAGTATGGTAAGGGTGAGGATCTTTTATAAATAGACATGGTTGAAGCCATGAAAAGCAAACAAGCTTTCTTGATCATCTATATCTATAAAATAAACTTACCAATTTTTCTTGAAAATGGGCATTCAATTAGGAGAAAATTAGTAGAATGTGCTTTGTACGCATACAAATCATCCTCCTATTGTTTAGGGTTCCACCTTTACGTCCTTTCCTTTCCATGATTCGGTTTGCCCTTCTCCTTCCTTCATACATGCATGCAAGCATGCATATATATACATACATATATATATATATATATATATATATATATATATATATATATATATATATATATATATATATATATATATATATATATATATTATTTTTATTTTTATTTTACACTTGATATTAAGGCTAGAAAAGGGTTTCTTTAGTTTCAATTTTTAAGTGGTTTTCTAAATGGATATTGTTTTGTTAGAATTGTAGTTTGAAATGTTGGAAAAAAGTGAGAAAAATGAAATTTTTTCAAAAATTATTTGTAAAGATAAATTTTAGAAAAGTTTTAAAATTAAGCAATCTTTTAATTCAACTTTAATTTGAATAATATTTTATTACGTTTTGATAGGAATTAGAATCATATAACAAGGAGGTGAAAGTGCTTAAATTACAAGTGAAGGATTTATTTAAGCAATCTACCAAAGAGATACATAGGAGTATTGAATTTATCAACTTATTATGTCATGTTAGAGTTTCCTACCTCATTGAGGATGAAATTGAGGAACAATTGGATAAAATTTTTACTTCTATTTCTCAAATCAGATTTGATTATAATAATTATGATCTCCATACTTTGGGACTCCTTTTTCAAGTTTTAAGACAACATGAATACAAAATATCTTATGGTAAGTATTAAAAAGATGGACAATAAAATCATTACTTATTAATATCGTTTCATATTAACTTTGCTAGTGAATGTTTCAACATTCAAAATAGTACAAATTAGATTTTTTATATTATGATTAATCATTTAAGATTTTAGTTTTTTAATGAAATAAAGTATTGGTTTGATTTGATTAATATTTATTATTTTTTATTAATCAATTTCATTAATGGTTAATTAAATTTTTAAAAAATATAATTATGTTTGTATCTTTTAAATAAACTAATATTGTAAAATATGTAACAAAAAAATTATATAACTAAATTAATTATTTTAATATTAGTAAATTTTATTCAGTAATCATCATATTAAATTAATTGAAAATTTTTCATGCAAAGAAACCGGATAAAGTTTTTTATTATACTAAAAACATTTTATTGTTAATTCAATTCTAGAATATAAGTCACTGAAGAAGTCATCTCTAAGAATTTTATTAATGATGAAGTCATGATATAGATGTGTTCAAGAAATTCAAGGAAAGTGATGGAAAATTCAAGAAAACTGTAAGTAGTGATGTGAAAGGGCTTCTAAGCTTGTACGAAGCCTGTTTTCTAAGCGTGCATAGAGAAGATATTCTAGAGGAAGCCCTTGCTTTTACAAGGCCATATTTGGAAATATTGGCAGAGAAATCAACTCCCCATCTCGCCAAACATATAAAGAATGCCTTGTTTTAGCCATGCCACTATGGGAGATAATAGATCATTTAAATTATATATCATTTTACGAAGCCAAGGAATCAAGAAATGAAATTCTCCTCAAATTTTCTAAGTTGGACTTCAATAAAATGCAATTGCTGCAGAGGAAAGAGCTAGCCTCACTCTCAAGGTTAAAGTTCTTAACTTGGTTTATTGAAACAAGTATTTCTTTTATACTAACATTCATATTAAAATTCTCAGATGGTGGGAAGAGCTGAATATTACGGAGAACCTTCCTTAGATAAGAGATAGAATTCCAGAGATGTAACTTGTAACTTATTTTGAGCCTGAATATAGTGTTTGTCATGCCGAGTATGCCAAGAAAATGCTAATGGCAATAGTGTTGGATGATACTTACGATGAATGTGGTACATTTAAGGAATTATTACGTCTGACAGATGTATTACAGAGGTATGCATCTGTCTGGTATATATGTTTATAGCTACTTTATTACTTATTCTCTGAACTTAACTAAATATGTAGTTTCACGACCAATGTTGTAAATGAGTTACCAGAGTACATGGCATTCTTTTACCAAACATGCATGAAACATTTTGAGGAAATATAAGGGATGACAGCAAAGAATTCTCCTACAAAAGCACTTTTGCTAAAGAGATGGTATGGTATATTGTTATCATTAAAAGTAAACAAATGTTAATATTTGTTTTTATGATAGTGAGATAGTACTACTGAATGGGCTTGCATGGTGAACATCAATTTGGTAGGATTAATTATTTATTGGTTTTGTGTTTTGATATCATAGAGCTTGCAAGAGCCTACATGACCAAGGCAAATGGTTGAATGATGGGCATATGGCCACATTTGATGAGTATATGAGCCAGATTGGAATGTTCACGTCCATTATTAATATTCTCTTCTCATCATTGATCACTGGAGTTAGGAAAATGGGCATAAAGGAAATCCTATAGGTTTGAGACAATCCTAAAGTTGTCATTGTTGCCAAGTCGTTTGGTCATTTATGGAATGATGCATCTAGCCGTGAGGTATGTATGTAGTTTCCTCATTCCACCATGTCAAGTTCGAACATAATAAAGATCATTCATTCTTTGAGATAAAAGGGTTTGCTTCATAATAATATAAAGATATAAATCTATTCTAAATGATTGTATATATTGAAGGATGAGATAGAAGGCAAAGGATCAGCTTCATGCATGGTGTGGTGTATGAAACAACATGGTGATGGAAAGGATGATGGAAAATGGATGGAAGGACTTGAATGAAGAGTTGATGAAGAGAAAGTCATGTAATACCCCAAAGATTTATCTTGACCGATTTCACATACAAGGGTAGCTTTGACTTGTTTACATGTGAATCTGATACGAAAAGTTACATCAAAGCACTCTTGATTGACCTGCTGCTAATATAAATACTATGCTTGTCTTAGTTTATAATGATCAAAACTTAGTATGTGTATATATATATAATCATGATGATAACTGAATGTATCTATAGAGTTTCATGTTATATAATCATGATAATAAATAAATGTATCGATGTGGATTTATATTTTATTTATACTTTTATGAATGATGAAATCAATTGGTATTTTAATATTTAAGTTGATATAAATAGAGCTTTAATGGAATTCACATATGTATATATTATATACATTTACATACAAAAGCAGGATATATAAAAATATAAAATTATTTATCTACATAAATATGATATAAAATAGATTAAATTTGATTTTGATCTAAACATTAATTTTACTACATTTATATTATTATTAATAAATATGAATTTTAATTTAAATTGAATACTAAATATGAATGTGAAAATTTGGAATAAATATAATATAATATAATATTTATTATTTCCAAATAAACAAAAAAAATGCATTACCATATATCAAATTGTTTATACTTAACTATTATATAATTATATAGATATAACTTAGTTAATTAAATATATTGTGTATAAAAAACAAATAATGTCAATTATTATACTATAAATATTTAATTAATTCATGTTTATAAAATAAATATTGTACATAATACTTATGTTTTTTATTTAAAATAAAATTTAATTAATAACATTTCAAATATTTTTATTATATATTTTTAAATTGTACCTTTGTCAAATATAAAAATTAATTTAAATACTTTTGTTATGATAAAAGAGTGATGAAGAATAGAAATTATGTTTCATTTTCTATTATCATATCATATACATATCATGTACATATTAAAAGAGGGAGGGGGGCAATGAAAATATAAGTCTACCCCTCTCCCTTTAATTTTGATAATTTAAAGATAAATATTATTTTTTAAAATTTACATTAAGATAAATCTTATCAAAAATAAATATAAAAAATTAATCTAACAAATAAAAATAATAAAATAAATTTTTGTTTAATATAATTTAGTATACAAAATAAATTTATTATTTGTAATTTTTGTATTGTTTTATATTTTTTCATTTAAATATTACTTTTTAAAAATTATCAAAAATAAATATAAAAATAAATCTAACAAATATAAATAACAAAATAAATTTTTATTTAATGTAAATTAGTGAATAAAATAAACTCATTAATTATAATTAGTAAAATATTTTCTATTTATTATTTATTATTTTATTTATTATTTTATTTTATTTTGAATTTATAAAAATTTAAATGCATCTCTTATTTTATCTTCACATGTTTTGTATTTTTTGTATTATTAAATACATCATTAAACACTTTTAAGTTTAATTAATATAAGATTTATAATTTAAGATTTCCATTCAGGGTATTTATGTTCGTCTTTTGATCGAAATTATAACTACAATTAAGATTTCATTGATTTAAATCTTTTGAAAAAATTAGTTTATTTATAAATAAATTTTATATATAATTTTAATAAGAAAATTTAAATATCTATTTAAATCAAATAGAAAAATAATAGGAGCATAGACGCACATGGTAAACCCTAAAAAAGTTAAAATTATTAAATAAATATTTGAATAATATAATAATATGAATTAATTATTTAATTATTTAATTATTTGAATAACTAAAAAACCTTGCGGCAAAGGGATGGTTTTTTAATAATATAGCACAATAAAATTACGGGAGGTATCATATAGTTAAAAGAGATGGTGATTTCTTAATAACATATTTAATAATTAATATATAATTAATGATAAATTAATAGTATTTAAGTTTGAATAAAATTTAATAATTAATAAATATAAATAAAATTATTAATTTTTAACAAATAAAAATAAAATAAGTAGTATTTATATTTGAATAAAATTAGTAGTTTTTAACTTTGAATAAAATTTAGTAGCTAATAAATTATTAATTTTATTTAATTTCTTAATTATTAAATTTAATTTAAAGATAAATACTATTAATTTATCATTAATTACATATTAATTATTAAATATATTATTAAAAATTGACCATCTCTTTTAATATATATATACCTACTGCAAACCATCTTTTTTAAATCAAATACAAAAATAATAGGAGGATAGACGCACATCATTTTGGTAAACCCTAAAAAATTTAAAATTATTAAATAAATATTTGAATAATATAATAATATGAATTTATTATTTAATTATTTAATTATTTGAATAACTAAAAAACCTTGCGGCAAAGGGATAGTTTTTTAATAACATAGCACAGTAAAATTGCGGCAGGTATTATATAGTTAAAAGACATGGTGATTTCTTAATAACATATTTAATAATTAATATGTAATTAATAATAAATTAATAGTATTTAAGTTTGAATAAAATTTAATAATTAATAAATATAAATAAAATTAGTAATTTTTAACAAATAAAAATAAAATGAGTAGTATTTATATTTGAATAAAATTAGTAGTTTTTAACTTTGAATAAAATTTAGTAGTTAATAAATTATTAATTTTATTTAATTTCTTAATTATTAAATTTAATTTAAAGATATATACTACTAATTTATCATTAATTACATATTAATTATTAAATATATTATTAAAAATTGGCCATCTCTTTTAATATATATATATATATATATCTGCTACAAACCATCTTTTTTAATACGTACCTGCTGCAAAAGAATTTTGTATTTTCCTTAGGTTTTCCTTAGATGGCTTCATCATCTTTGGCTTTAAAGTGAAGCCCTTTGAAGTGCAACCCTCCTACATCTTCAATCTAATATTAGCTTTAAGGGAATTTTGGTATCATTCATTCATCCCTTGATTTTGTTATTCTATATTACATTATGAAGTAAAATTTTATTAATATTATTGGCTATGAATAGAAATTAATTGTTACACCCACATTAGAGACCCTAAGAGTTATGCACTTTTGTATGCCAATGTGTAGATGAATGGTAGTATTGCCATGTGTATGTGTGACATATTGGAATGCATGATGATGGTTTATGCTTATGTATGATGTTATGTGATTGATTGTGTGTCGTCGCCTTATTGGGAAG
>CANYBF011053478.1:0-16538 GCA_948192965.1 Dalechampia spathulata | reverse complement strand
ACTTACAAATGAGGAATCAAGCTTAAAAGGGCATTTTTGTACTTTTAGGAAAAGTCAAAAATTACTTATGGAAATTAATTTAATACTTTATGGACTTAACATTTAATGTTTAGAAGTCCATAAGGTTTAAGTTAGGCTATTAGGTTGGGCTATGATATGGCAAGTCACAGGCCATATTAGTCACAGATGGGCCCAGGCCTGACTTAAGCTGAAAGGGTTTCAGCTTAACCTAATTTTGAAGTATAAATATATTGTTATAACCAAAATTAGGTCAAGCCACACCATTCTTCTTCCTTTGGCCGAAAATACACTCTTCTGCAGAAGGAGAATTCGGCCTTCACAAGAGTAATTGTAAGGAAGTCAAAAATTCCATCAGTTTTTCTTCTTTTTCTTTACTAGTTCATAGGAAAGGAGATAGAAGCAATTGGTTGCTTGCTTGGACTTACTTATTTTATGTGGATACTGTTGGAGGCTGCCTATTTAGTGGTTTTTTGGTTTGCTACAACCATAAACGCTTTAGAGATAAAGAACGAAGGACCCAATATGCTATATCTAATCTCTAAACTAGTTTTTCTGTATTTTGATGCAAAGATCTTCTTTTGGTTTGTTGTTTTAAAATGAAAATTTTAAATTTCTTCCGCTGCTTAATCACTAAACAAACCAACACAGAACACATCCCACTTGCTGCCTTACTCAAGGCAAAGCGCTGGGCATGTTATTTGTCACCTTTTCGGCCCACTATACTTGGGGCCCACTGAGGCAGTATTCACCATGAATAGTACACATATAGGGCCCACCACCCAACTTAGCCTAATTCGAGTGTTCTATTCACATAGAACACATTTTCACTAGTGCCTACGCGAGGCACGACCTTTTGGCATGCCGAATGCCATTTTAGGCCAGAATAGTGCCAAAGGCCCTAAAATAGGCCCATTAGCGAAAACTCATTGTTTGGAACTGAATTTGGAAAAACTTAGAACTGAAGAGTGACTCAAAACGTCGTTTGCATCTTCATGGACATATGGCACACATCGCATTTCACACATATGGCACATATAGCACTATGCGCACCGCATGTTGCATAGTAAGGACGTTTGGTGGGAGCCTTTTCGGGACCGAATTCGGGAAACTTTCCTTCACAAAAAAGCCTTAGAATGCCAAATAACACATATTTGGCATGGGGCGCACATCCCATTGTGGCCCCAATGGGCCCTACGCGACGGTCCAAAAACTATATGCTACGCATATAGGGCTATGTGTGGAGCACATAGCCTTCAAAATTTTCAAATTTGAGCGAAAATTACAAAATTTCTATGCCCAAAAATTATTCTATAAATATAGAGCTCGAGGTAACATTTTAAGGATCTTAAAAATTACCTTAAGGCAAGCCAAACCCCTGTCAAAATCATTTCATAATTAATTAGGCCCTTAATTAATTAAATCACTTGGATTTAGGGACAAAATTGGCTTAGTTAAGCTCTCAAAACACGGAAAGAAGGAAGATCAAGGAAGAAAAGCCTCTACTACAAGGTAAATTCTCTTCTTTTCTTCATTTTCCTTCATTTTCCCTCTGTTTTCAAGGGTATATGCGCCACATATACCCCTATGTACACCACATGTAACACATGTGTGGCATACATAGGGCTATATACTACGCATATAGCCTCTAGATTTCAAAGAAAACACCATTTTTCTCCCAATCTGGCCACTCCAGGTGCATTCAAGGCTTTTCCATGCCTTGGGTGTCCTGGATCTGCCTTAAAATGAGCCAAATTTCAAATAATTTCAACTTTAAAATTATTTTCTTTGAGTTGGATGCAAATTCTTGAGCAAAACTCCGGTTTTGGGTTCGATCTACCTAGATCGGGGTCAAATCTAGGGTTTCTACTTGAAAATCTTTGATTTTCTTTCGGTTTCTCAAATTATGTGCACCACATATACATCTATGTGCACCACACATAGCCTATGTGTGGCGCACATAGATCTAAGTGCAGTGCACATAGATCCCGGTTTTCACAGAAAAACCCGATTTTCACCCGATCTGCTTCGGATCTGATTTTTCCAGTAACTCCAGTAGCTTATCCATGCACTTGGGGTTCTGGATCTATCAAAAATTATCCAGATCTAATTGATTTTAGCCTTAAAATTAATTATTTCAATCAATTGCTTAACTAATTGTTTGGTTTGTAAAACCGGAGGCTGATTCATGCTCAAAATAAGGTACTGTCTTCATTAATGTTGCGTATTTTAATCTGTAGATCATTTTTGTACTGACAGATTTAATTTCTTGTAGATTCTTCAAAGATTCTTCAACTATATGTGCCACATATCATACTATGTGCGCCACACATAGCCTATGTGTGGTGCACATAGCTTGATGCACGGTACGCATAGTTCATATTTTTCTAGAAAAACCGCATTTTGGGTCATATTTTTGACATATTTTGATAAATCCAGTAACATTTGATGTTTGGCAGTAACTCAAGTGTATTGGATACATCATAAAATAATTTTATTTAATTAATTTTGGCCTCAAGATTAATTTTTACAATAAAATACAATTTTTGATCGTATAATACGGTTTTCGAAATGATTGGATTCAAATTGGTTGAGGGGCTATCTCCAAATTATTCTAAGTGATGTTAGCACACCCATTTGATTTTCCATGATCAAATAAAAATAATTTTACCTAAAATTATTTTTATAAAAATGAATTTTCATGATCCGACTTGTATAAATTCGTATAATTATTGCCAAATAATTAATGGATTTTGACTCTTGGTTCATACTTTTCACATGGCATTGGACTAGTCAAATAAATCCTAAATTCATTTGATACTAATGAATTTATTGTGTTTATTTTGCATAATAGTACCCGAGGTGAATACTACCTGAGGAGGAAGGAGACGTTACTTAACGTCCCAAAATATGTATGCGAGGATATTTTGTAATAGGGTAGAGTTATTTAATTCGGTCTGTAATAATCCCCCCCTATTTCCCTTGTGTATCCCCTATTTCCTCGATCTCTTTCCTGATTGTTATTATTTTTATTTGTGGATGGTTTATATTTACTTAAATATACCATTTCATCATGTCACATGACATAATAACACACTACTATGCATGCCATACATATGTCATGCAATAACATACTATATTTCGTATGCATATATGTACAAATACACTAATACACGATTACGCCAAATACATAATCCAAATACGTGTAATCTATATACCTTACCATGCATATATATGCCATTTCACATGTCATTATGCCACAATGCCATTACACATCGTATGCCATAATGCATATCATACCGTATGCCATCATATATACTATGCTGAATACACATTCACATACACATCACTATGACATGACATGCATATGTCATGCCATACATCCTTCACATGCCATGCATATGTTATGCCATCCATGTAACATGTCACACATATGCCATGCTATACTCATACCACGCATAAGGTATATCACTTCACATGCCATGTATATGGTATGTCATGCATCTCCTCACATATCATGCATATGATATGTCATCCATTTCACATGCCACGAATAAAGTATGTCATCCACTATACCATGTCATGCATATGCCATGCCATATGTCATGCATATGCCATGCTACACACATACCACGCATAAGGTATGTCATTTTACATATCATGCACATAATATGTCATGCATCATCTCACATGACATGCATTTGGTACATCATCCATATAACATGTCATGCATATGCCATGTATTGCATCATCCCACATATCATGCATGCGATATGCCATACATTATTCACATGCCATGCATACGGTATGCTATTTATTATGTCATGTCATACATATGCCATGACATGCATCACTTCACATATCATGCATATGATATGCCATTCATCCCATGTATCATGCATACGACATGCATATGCCCAATGCTAATACGATCCAAAATGCTAACGCATAACGTAATACGCTATTTACCATGTTATATGCTTATATACGTGCTAGGTTTCCATATCATGCATATGATATGTCATTCATATTCGCATTTCATGCATATACCATGCTACTTTTTTGCTATTTTGCATGCCATGCATATTCCATGCCACTCAAATGCCATATAGCATTATATGTCATTCTATGTGCAACCTTGCAATGCCAAATCACATATCGCATTGTGTGCTTAAATTACAATCGTATGCTTGCCTGCCTAGGACAATTAATCCTAACTATAATGATAAAATTGATTTTGGAAACTCATAGAATAGATCTCCACCACCCGAACCCAATCTTTAAAGGGTTTAACTAGCACTCATGCTATGGGTCGGTTGGACCAATCCAGAATTGTCTGGTGGTGACTCCCTTGTGACTCTTTCGAGTCCATATCATTCCCTAAGGAAACCCCTTAGGAAGACTACGCTTTTGCTCCAAGTGCGGTCTCCGGTCTGTGAATTTCGCAAGCCTCACTCTAGGCCCCGGCAGAAACCGATGCTCACAGTATCTTAATGCCATGAAGGACTACTGATGACCCCTCGGCCATCTTGCACCTAAAGAGTGCCTTTGAGAGCTCAAATCTCTCAGTCTTTACTTTTTCTCAAAAAGCATTTTGAGGTAAGTAACCATGGTACAAAAGTTCATAGTTTGGCATTGCTTCTGGAGATCGTTCTCTATAGCTCCCAACATAATGCTACTGTTCATCTCATCCTCTTGCTTAAACTTGTTGTAAGCATCTCTAACTCTTTAGAGGAGCTAGCTACAAGCATGCATGGATATGCCGGATCTAGTACATGGTCTATCTATTCACCTTTCAAAACTCTTTTGATTTGGCAAATCCAGTGTATGTAGTTGAATCAATTTGGTTTATGTTCAAGAATTTTGTCGAGATCAACTTTTCTTGACATTTTTATAAAAATTTACAGAAAAAGAAGAAATAATGTGTCATTAAAAACATCATGTATTTTAAAAACTTAATAAGGTCTTTTATTAGTTTTATCTTCCACTATTTTATCATGAACTAATAGCTCTCAACTACTAATCTAGGAAGGTCGTGCTTTGCCCATCGTAGTGGGTCAGTATCCAATGACCATTATGAGTATGCTCCACAAACTGGAACTTAATGTCAATAGGTAGACATCTCCCATGTCAATCATATCTCTATATGAATATTAAATCATTGGGTTATTAACTTCTCTTGATACTTACGTTATCATATATAACATAATTCCCCAAGTCGACCTACAAACATTTTACCTTAGGTATGCCCAACAAATAAAACATTTTATTTAAATTTGACCCATTTTTTAAAACTTAGATATACCTCATGTAAAACAAGCTTGAGTATGCCCAACAACCTGAATGACAAGAAGTTCTCCACCCTTATCTTAGAAATGGAAGACCTTAGATTTATATTCCTTTGAGGGATTTATTTCCTTTTATGTCATTAAAAACATTTAAGGCAGGTATGTGCAATTGGTGCACCATGCATGGTCCTGGCTCATGCATGCTATAGCATGCTCATGCAACTCATACATACATCATTATGATAATTTATAATATGATGATTATGGACTTCTAAGTCTATGGTCAAACCTAGGCTATGCATGATTTTACAAACCCCAAAAATTTGAAATAATACTAATCTATTACAAATTTTGCCTTGGAGTTCCACTTTTGATCACACCTTTGTTCCTTTGCTCCTTTTGCCTCCTTTTTTGTATCTTTTACACCCTACGTAATCTAATTACAAAATTGCAATAGTAGAAACCCTAAGTTACATTTGGGGGGAGTAGATGAGAAGAGAAGTACAAAAAGATTTTAAGGAAAGGCAAGACTCACATGCCTTATTTACCAAAATTTATAAAATGATGCATATGGTCAATCACATTAGGCTAAGTCCATAATCACCATCATGCTAATTATCCATTAATCCATTTAAAATAAACAATCTTCTCACAATTTTATTTCAATTTTTCAAATTTTCAAATTCAATAAATTTTGCCTTTTAAAATGGTTATTGGGCTTGCATTTGAAAAATATGGCTTAGATGTTTTGAATTCTAATTGAATAAATTATTTACTAAATTAAATAATCATCCAACAGTAATATATGAATTATTTAATCACACTTTAAATATTAATATATCACTTAGAAAATAAAACATAAGTCAAAAATAACAAGAATCCTTATCATACTCAAATTGCTCCTTTTAAAAGTTTTAATTCAAATAAAATACTTATTAATCTCCAAAATTAACAAATTTTCATTTTTAAAAACATTAATGTGTCTAAAACATTAAAATACATGAATTAATGAAAAACATGAGCAATTGAATTTCCTATGCACATATGAACATGATTTTCACAAAATCACATCCAAATCAAATCAAAATTCACTCAAAATGCTCCATCATCATGTTAACATAATAAGTAATTGATTCATTACATGTTCAACAATTAAACATGAAATAATAAAGCAATAACATTAAGAATAAGATACAAAATCCATTCGGGTTTTCAATAAAAGTATGCACAACTTATGAATTTTTGTCTCATAAAATTTCCACATATATATCTGATTTTTTTAATAGGAACCAAGTTAATTTAATGAAGAATAAGCAATTAAAATTTCAAATCCAAATTCAAACATTAACCTCTTTAAAATTAAAAAAATGCAAGCCATAATGAGTGAAAAAATCAAAATTCTATGTGTTATATGCATAGATTACAAACCAAATCGCTCTGATACCACTATTGGTTTATGAAAAACATGTTTAGTAGTTGAAGATATATTCTATAAAATTTTTAAAAACATGTTTTAGTAGATAGAAAACATCATATACATAGAAGATTATATAAGGAGATTGAAAAACTTAACTTTTAAGCTGATCTCCTTCTTTCTTTATCCTTCTGAAAAGTTATAGCAAACTTTTCCATCCCCCAAGATAGAGTATCTCCAAAATATCCACATAAGTTAAGAAAATGATTAGTAATTAAATTACTAGTTTTGTATAGAGACTAGTAAAATAAAACATAAAAGAGAATGGATGAAGAATGATGATTGAATTCAGTTTCCTTCTTGATGTTCTATCAAAACCGAATTATTTTTCGTTATTCTTTAGCTTCAAAATTCTTTGAAAGTAGAAGGAAGAAGAGGTAGCTAAAATATGCTTCTATCACTCAATATATTTTCATCAAAACATAATCATATAATCCTAATTAGGTTTAAGTTATGTTAAGTCAAGTCATGTGCATGTCACATGCTTCTGGCATGTGATTTACATGTGACTAATTTAAATTTCTTTCCAGAAGCACATGAATATCATGTACACTTCTAATTAATTCAATCATACATGAATAAGTTATGTGACATTCACATTTTGACCATTAAGTCAATTAATTCTGCCAAAAACCAGTATATACTATGCATGTAAAACATGTCATCTTGAATCACTTATATCTTGAGTTCTAATTATTAGATTTCAGTGATCTTTGTATAAAATCGAGGCTCTTTTCATGCTCTTTCTAATGAACATGAAAAATTCAGGTTATCTCATAACCACAAAAACATTATTTCACCAATATCCATTTATGATTATCATTTCCTTACTTTTAATGTGTGACCTTTTGGGTTCTTGACATGTTGGCAACATATGAACATATTATTAAACTTCATTTAATAACATCATATGTAAATCATGAGTGTTGTCTAGTCACACATCAGGACTACCCAAATGCCAAGAGGTCATTAGTTTGACTACTACCCTTCCATAACAGATTCCATGCAATAAACTTCTTTCACCATCCTTTATCTCATTCAAGTTTGAGTTTGGATTAATGTCAACTTAATGCATGATCAAGTGTGTTAGATCATGCCCTAAATTTGATGTTTCATGTACCATAATCTTTATTCCTAAAATGCCATTATGAAACTCATTCATCAATAGGCATCATACTTTAGCCAGAGATTCTTTAATAAATAATATTACATAAATCAATGAGATAAAACCCCTACATTTAATCTAGGGTGGTGAATCCTTTATTGATAAACAAATGCCTTCAACTACTTCACACTATATCTAACCTTCAAGTTATGAATGCCTTCTATGGAGGAATAAAACATAGGAGTCAAACATATAGTGATCCATAATTAAGATAACTTTGTTATCTCAAGTCTTAAGAATACTTGCACTACTGATATGAGTGAGATATGTTTCACAGATATAGATTAATTATCCATATGAAATCAGGCCTCCAATAAGTCAGTCCTCCACTACTCATCCACATGTTCACTTTAGACAACTCTTGTCATGATGAATGAGAATCATGCCTTAAGGAAGTATAGCATGTGCTAATCTTAACCACATTAATAATATCCATTCTTATTAATACATTGATCAGGGATAATTTAGATATTGAACATTTACATACAATAAGAATCTCATTTCATTAACTACTTTATGAATTCCTTTGTACTGTTCTAATATCTTGAAATTCATTATTTAGTTAATAACTTATCAAGTAAACTGAATAATAAATAATGCATCTTATTGATAAATAGTTCAATATGAAATTACAATGAAACATGATGCTCTAGAGCATACACTAACAGAATTTGCATATAATAGATTTATTCATTCCTCTCATGGTTATTCACCTTTTGAATTTGTTATGAAGTTACTAGCCTAGATGGACAGAAAAAGGCTGATTTAGTGAAGAACATCCACAATAAAGCACAATTAGAAATTGAGAAATAGAATGCAAAGGTGGTGCAATATAGGAACCAAGAGAGAAGGCTCATTCAATTCAAGCCAAGAGATTGGGTTTGGGTTCATATGTGCAAGGAAACATTTCCTCAATAAAGGAAAACAAAGTTGAATGCTAGAGGATATGGACCATTCCAAGTTCTATAAAAGATTAATGATAATGCTTATAGAATTGATCTTCCTAGTGAGTTTAATGTAAGCTCTACTTTTAATGTTACTGACTTATCCCCTTTTGATGCTACAAAATGACATTCAAGGTCAAATGCTTTTGAGGTGGGGGTTAATGATGCAATATCCCAAGATCATGATGACATTGATAGCCAACCAACTCAAAATCAAAATATAAAATAAATTCCGAAAGCTGAATCATGGACCAATGGCATGAGCTAAAATGAAGAAACTTAGAACTCGAATAGGTGCATATACACCACAAGCAGTGACAATATGGAAAGATGCACATTTAAGTCAAGTTACATTGGATTCAAATAAAGACAAGCTCAAAATAATCAATCTCATTAGCATAGATGATTCTAGCTTGTCAAACCAACAAAAGACCTAAAGAAGGAAGAGTCCTAATCCAACTAGGATTCCTAAGTTATCAAAAGTAATAAAAGAACTGAAGAATGAAGAGTCCTACTACAACTAAGATTCCTAAAGAATGAAGAGTCCTACCCTAATTGGGATTCCTAATCCAACTAGGATTCCTAGTCCATGAAGACTTAATCTTAGGGTTTTTTGTCCAGGCTACATAGACAATGTAAACTTAATAGTTAGTATTTTATCTAAAGAAATTGGGTAGATTAGGTACTATTCATGTACCTAACATAAAAGCCAGCCCAATAGTAGTCAATAAAGCTTGGTTTAGTGAGTTTTAAGTTTAATTGACTAAGCGTAAGCCTGGTTATGATTCCCATTAGTTATGGGGCTAAGAATAAAGTCCAATAAGGTTAATTAGTCATGTAATTCTAAGACCCATTGGTTTGCATGAATTTCCCTTATTATTTATTAGTTTTTTCTTGCTTTTCCAAGTTAGAATAGGAATAGGAGTCTAAATCATCTAGGGTTGGATTGTATCTTAAGAACTATAAATACTAGTGTATGCCAAAGGCAAAAGACATTCAATGATTATACCTTTTCTTTCATGTTGAGTTTTATTCTTGTGACAATAATTCCTTCAGTTTTTATATTATGGTGATTGATTATCTTGCTTGAGTTTATTCTTAGATTAGATTATTCTTTTTCCTATTCAACTTATAATTAGTTACTACTAGATTTGGGTTAAGGGTTTTCCAAATCCTTAGAACTATTTAGGTATTCTATCAACTAGGAGGGGTTAGCTTAAATTAATTATGAAGGAGTTCATGAAATGAACAAGTTAAGAATCCTTGAGTAAAGGTCTTAGGTTTCAGTATCACAAGCCTCACCATGAGCATCTGCAAACCTTAGCATGAGCATTAGTAAGGTATTATCATTGCGTTTGGATGAAAATTCATGTTACAATTAGGTCTCATTTTGATGAATTCTCCCCATGTCACTCTATAATGGTCTTAAATTTTCATTTATGCATTATATTTTTAGATTTTTCTTCAACACAGCTTAGTAAATGTCTCCATTATCAATCTTGATTTATATACATGCCTCTTAGCCTCCAAAGAGTGTGCTTGATATATGGAGCTTGTTACATTTAGGTTATGAAAGGTGGAGGATGTTATGTCATTTTCCTAATGTGTAGAGAATATTTTGGAACATGATGCGCATGTTAGGTGAAATGCTTGCATGCTTGATAAGCTAAAAATCCACTTAGATGGCTTATGCAAAACTTAGAGATCTTAAAACAAAATGAGAGCATCAAAATAGTTTATTAGAAAATCTCATAAGAGCTGGTTGGTGATAGGAGTTAAGTTTGATGCATATTGAACCTTATGTGCCCAATTTAACATTTTCATGCAAATGTTTTAATCTCATTAATGCAAATGGAAGACATGTTGATATACTTAGCCATAAGTAATACTAGTCTCAAATACATAGTATGCCCATTCTTTGTTGCATACAATTTTATTTCCTAACAATCTTTGCAATACAAAACACTACATGTGGTGCAACACCTATAACTTGTACACATCTTTTATAGAAAATCTAGCTCTAGGGATCTCTATTGGCATAATCGTATAAGAAGGTCGAGTCCTCTCCACATGTCAAGAAGTAAGATACTAGTTATTCTCCCTCAAACTTATGTAGCAATTCGAGGGATAGTCTGTCTATAGTCATACTGATAATAGACTGTAATAAGACTATAGTGAGTGTATGCTTTGAATCTTAATAGTGGAATATAATTGATATATGTCCTTATAGTCACACCAAGGACAAGTCCACTTGACCTCACTCTTAAAGATGGCCTCCATCCAGTCAACCTAATTATCAAATGTAAACATCTTAACCTTATTGAAGGTGTAGCCTCTCCTAATATGGTGCTAAGGTACATATCTTTATGGATTACTCACTAGTGGTGTAAAGATCTCTAGTTTCTCTTGAAGCTAGATTTGTAAAAAAAATAAAAGAAAACAAAAACAAAAGCTTATTGAGTTGAAAACCTTATAAAAGGTTGCTCATGCAAAAATTAAAGCAACCTACTGAGTTAAAAATCTAAGGCAGTAATTTAGGCAAAAATCAGGGTATAAATATCAAAGAACTTAATGAGCTGGAAACCTCAAAAGAGGTTAATCATACAAAAATTAGAGCAAAAATATAACTTTTTTAAGTTGAAAACCTATAAAGGCAGCTTATAAATCATATTTGCAATAGTAGTATACTACCATTGAAGCCTCTGGACTACCCCTACCATGATATTGGAAAAGGGGTTCAACCCTACTCCATCCAGTTTATCACTATACCAATCATTAGATCTTTATGGTTGGTCAAGTCAACAAACAGAAACTATGCTAATAGATCAAATCCAACTACTCTCAACCATAAAGGAATAATCACCAACTTGTGCTTCCATAGTCAGAAGATAGTGGTGAGATCTATAAAGCCCTTAGTAGTCAGCAGTGACATTATTATGGTAGGAGTGATATCAAATGCCCTTATTAAGTATAAAATCATCTCGACAATAGGCATCAATATAGTGAGCATCATTATCATGATGTACATGACTCCAAGGATAGCAACAAACTCCTCATACATCAAGCACAACTCCACATGCTCAAATTAAAAGATGTGCATCATTGAATCTTAGAATTGCATTACAACATGTAGAAAAGAAGAGCTGATGGAGATTTCTTAGAATGTCTTTAGATACTAAAGTCCAAACTCACCCAATTGGCCTCACTTGATATCCCTCCACTGGCAAGAGGTAGAATAGAAGGTAGATAGTGATTAACAAGTCATTGTCTATTCCTATAAGGAAGAATAGATGAGTTATGTTTTGGTACTGGAATGGAATACAAAACATTCTTGCATAAGATGAATGCAGTAAACATATAGATTTCACTAATAAATCAAAAGAACATAAAAATTCTAAGCCATCATCAACATCCAAAATTTATACGTCCATAACCTGAGTGTACTAAGCTCTTTATGCTTGTAAGGCTATGCTTTTCTACACTACTTTGTGTTCTATTACAAAAGCTATAGAGCTACTATGCCATGCATAAGGCGTTGAGCATTGCATATGCTCTAGATATCGCATCATTACTCCATCACTCCTTCTTTGGATTGGGATTATTGGGGAAGTCAATATTACATCACTCTAAACAAGCAATCAGCTGGGCAATCTCCTTACCCATATGTTGGGTCATCCAAGTGTAGTGGTCTTGATCTTTTCTCTTTGAGCATTAACTCATCTACATTGCATAATCATATAGATCTTTAAGTCATGCATACTCACATAAGCATCATGAACATAACCATAACAGGTACATACATGGATGTCAAGCATCTTAAAACTATAATAATGATGTAGTCCTATCAACAGCTAGGTCGTATTAGCCATAGCATCTCAAGGTACCTACATAGGTCAAGCACAATCAAATCAATAGAATCTCAAGCATGCCAATGCACTTTAATTACTCACATGAGTGGTATTCGACGGATCAAACTCAACCACATCCTTCATTGGCACTTGAAAGGAGGTCTCGTATTGTTGACTTAACCTGTCATATGTATAGATGAATGAATTCCAAGGCCATATTAGATGACCTTTGATCAAGCCTTGGAGACACTCATAACCAGGAGGTACATTAGGACTACTGGGCCTTGGTCTTGGTCATGTCACTTTAGATACAATGCTACATGACCTCTTTAAAGTACCACCACCTTGAGAACTCCCTATAGTTGGTAAGCCATGGAGACCTCCTTTACCACTGAATATATTGGGTTTGACACCAAATTTTCCAACTTTATCATGACATCCTTTATGTGTAGACAACTCTATAGACCCTAATAAGTATATTTGTATAAAAGTTTAGTAGTCCATTAGTGACTTAAATAAGCACTCTCACACGAGATTTCTAGTTAGTATAGCAATAACGTCTATGTCAGTATTTACACATGATACTTAAGACATCATATAGGATGGTGCAATAGGTTGGTAATCGATCATGAGCTCTCTTAGATAGAAGAGTACACTCAAGGCTCTCTACAATCATGTGTTGCTTATCCTTATGAGCAGAGTTGGTCATGTACTCAAGCTAAGGTATCATTTATGCCATGGGTTTGGGTGAGTCTATTCCAGATAATAATGTTAAATTCAGTCAATCAATTAGAAACTTGCACATGTATCATCTAAATCGAGTCCATTCAGTTAATGTTAATAAAACTGCTTGTTTTCTTACCTGATCCTAGTTCAGATCATTGAGATGCCCTTTCAACTCATCCATAGAGAGGGCAGCCCTCCTATGTGACACATATCATTCTTTCATGTGTGGAAAGCCTACTGGAGGCCTACTTCAGATCTCAAGCTTTAGCATTAACCTAAACTTATAAGCCATGATCTGCAAGATCAATATAGTCAATTATAGACTCAGTAGAAGTCATAACAATGTTAGAATCAATAGAATTCTAGTTTACCTTAATGACTTGCCAACAATCAATGAATTAATATTTATACTATCAATAACAAAGATCTAGCCCCTTGTGGGCTAATCTGAAACTACCCTAATCAAACCTATTAATAGTAGCCAGGTTGTGCAAGGATCATGATATAGATAGATAACTTAGAATATAAAAAAACATTTATGGGTGTACTGCTCAATGGAGATCATCTTGCCAAATGTCTCCTTCATGACTACCTCCCAAAATAGTCATATTATATTGAGTGCCCTCCTCTCATATAGGGCTAACATACCTAGTAGTTGGAAGATGGTCCCATATGACCAGTGTGGCGATGTTAGCTTGATATCAAATTGGATTGACAATCTAGTACACTCTAGCCTAATAACCCTGGTGAAGATCTCAAGGGTAATAGTGATCTCTCTGATTAGTAGATGGAAGGTGTAGGTAGAATCCATCCATCTTTTAACCATATTAATGATGATAAATCTATGTGATCATATTTTCATATGGTTTTTATTAATCATTCAAACAAGAGCATGGTTTCACTAATTAGGTGTGATAATCTACAAGCCTTAATAGGATCATTCAAACAAGAGCATGGTTTCACTAATTAGGTGTGATAATCTACAAGCCTTAACATGAGCATTGAGCCATAGTATAAGCATTAGTGAGGTATTATATCTTGTCTCTGGATAAAAATTCATATTGTCATTAGGTTTCATTTTGATGACTTTTATTTTTATCACTCTAAAATGATCCTAATTAGGGAGTAAACTACAGACCCTCACTTTTCATCCACTTGCTACATCTTCAATTTTCTTTAATACAGCTTAGTAGAAGTCCCTATTATCAAACTTAAGTTGCATACATGCATTTCAGCCTCCCATGAGTCCTCTAGACATATGGAGAACATTACCTTTTGCTTATGGATGGCAGAGCACATAACATGCATTTCTTAATACAATTAAAATGAATGGCCTTTAGAGTCCATAAATCATAAGGTAGCCATCTCAAGGTGCCCTAAGTAAGGGCACACATTGCATGCATTCCTTGATGTGTTATGCATCTATTGCGACATGTTGCACATATAGCTTGAATTTGCACTATATGATACACATATCACTTCAGATTTTCCATAATCCAACATTACTAGTTCATTTATCACAAACCCTAAAGCTTACTTATAAATATAACTCATATGTTTATGGGAAAAGGATTCAAATTTTATTAATTATGGCTAAACTCTATGACAATCATTTCTTAATTAAGTTCTTAATTAAGATTAATTAATCTCACTTAAATTCCTAATCACATTTTAAAATCAAGATTAAGGCTTTGTCATCCTTGGTAAGTGTTGGAAAGCTCTTTCCTTCTACCTTTTTCTTTGATTTCTTGATGGGTTTTTATGGATTTGCTTCATTTATGTTGATTGGCCTCAATCAATGTATGTAATAGTAGCATTCTTAGCTTTTTAATAGCTAGAATAATCTATAACAGTCATATAATCACTTGTCTTTATGCTTGTATTCATGTTTTTGGCCTTAAAACTTGGTTTTATACATTCTGGAAAGCTATATATGGCACATGCCTACCTACATATCCACCTATATGTTGCATATATAGTTTATTTTTCTACTATGTGTTATCCAAATCACACTATGTCTTATGCACAAAGTTCTTAGATTTTCATAGATTTATGATTCTCACTCATTTTCACTTGTATTTTAATCCTAATCAAAGTTTGCAATTTCATAGTAATCCATATAATTTGAATTCATTAAACGTCATTCCACTTTGATTAATTTTGGGTTCAAAATTAATTTTCAACTAAAAATGCCACTTTTAATTTATTTAAATTATGAATCATATGATTAAGTTCAAATTTGATATTGAATTCATTTTCAATTGATTTACCATCATATCAAAATCCTTGAATTTTGATTCTAATGATTGATTTATTCATTTTTACCTAAAAATCAATTTATTTTGCTTTAATCTATAATTAAATGCCATTGTAATTATGATTTAATTTTTGCTTGATATGATTAGACTGAATTCAAATATTGACTCATTTTGAGAGATGTTAGATGATCTTGAGATCTTCCAATTGAGGTTTATTATCAATTTTACTTAAAGGTTTATTTTAATTGATTTTTGCTTGAGTTTCAAATTAAATGCTATTTAATTTTTATAATGTTATATGGATGATTAAGTGTGAATTAAGAGGTAAATCGAGCATAAATGGCTTGCTAAGTATGATTTTGCAAGCTCTTAATCATCTTATGTTATTTTCATGACCCAACTCATCTTTATTATTTTTCTTCTTCATGAATGTTGTCAGCATATTTAATGGCCTTTGACCCTTGATTCATGCTTGATCATAGCATCAGATTAGACAATCATATCCTCACATCTTTCATTATTGCCTAACATTAATTGTTTATTTATGATTTTTATTTATGTTGTTTGGCTCGTGCTATCCGAGACCATATTTCTTTTCCTCGATCTGAGTGTCAGAAATGTTGCTTAACATCTCATTGTCAGCTCTAGCCCAAGCCGAGCTCAAAGATTATTGGAACAAGGCCTCATCGAACCAACCCAGTCATCCTGGGCCTGCCAGGCCTTCTATGTGAACAAGCGTTCTGAACAGATCCGTGGAAAGAAGCGATTGGTCATCAATTATGCCCCACTTAATCACTTCCTTGCAGATGACAAGTTT
>CANYBF011053381.1:0-16241 GCA_948192965.1 Dalechampia spathulata | reverse complement strand
ATATATGCACATCATATATTGCATATTTATTTCTTTTTTAAAAAAATTTTTAATGGTAGATTTATGTTCATAGATCTGGCTTTGAATTCATATTTCTGAATCAAAAAAATCAATATCCAATGGTGTGCAGAATTAAATCTGCCACTGACTGGAAAAATTTGAAATAAAATAATTCATAAAATACGTGATTGGATATTATTGGAAAATATAATTTTGTAAGAGATATCAGTTTGATGATTAAATTATTTAAAAATACTTGGAAACTATTTTGACCAAATATGGAACTTATTACTGACAGATTCATATGAATACAAAGCTTACCCACAAACTCTAATGGCTGCTTTGCTTAGATTGGATAAATTCTTTCATATATAACTCTATCACAGCATGTGTGTGTATACATATTAAAAAATGTAAAAATACACTATGCTTTTATCTAATTTGATCAAAGCACTAACCTTTATTAAATTTAGTCTGGTTTTTCTATAATTTGTATGACTTTTTCTTTAAGTTATATACTAATAATTTAAGTTGTAATTATGTTATTTTTTTAATTTTAATTAAACTAATTATATTGATATAATGTTAAGTTTAAAGTGAAAAAAAATGAGGAAAATCATGGACAATTATTCATTCATAAAATATGGGATATCATCATATCATTTATTTATCATTTTATATTGAAGCCATTGCATGAAAAAACTGATTTAATTATTAAACCATATAGTATAGAATCGCCGCCAATCTAAATGTAGGGATTCTTACATAATCGTATTAAGGAGGGGAAAATTTTGAAAAAATTCAATATTTTTCTTAAAAAATCATCATTCCATTCGATGCAATTGTAATATAAAAAATAGAATTGGTAAATTTTTGCAATCATCCCTTAAATGTTACGATAAAAGGGTAATCAAAACACATATAATAAGACCATTTGGGGTACAGGTTTAAAATATATAAGTACTAAAACAGAAGGAAAGTTTAAAAAAGGACAAAGGAGCATTTGATGTGATAAATGTAGGTATGAAGTGACTTTCCCTCTTTGTGCCATATTTGTGTTGTATGTTTGTCTGAATACGTATACAAAACAGAAACTGCAATGAAGACTGCAACAATGCCAAATTCCTTTTCTTTCTTCTTCTTCCTTACATTTGAAAACCTAGTCCCCCCATTCGTGCGCATTCAATTACATCAAACAAATTGTATAAATATAAGTCAAAATCATCTCACTAACTAACTGGTCCGTCCTCAGTCTTACTGCAAATGTTACTTTATCTTATACATGAATGAATAATATTTATCGAGTTGAAAATAAATATGTGAAATTAAGTTGTATATTATGTTGAAATATTTGTTATATAATATTTTAAATCTTTTGATTATGTAATTTAGTATCATGTTATATTTGAATTTGAAATGAATGTTCCAATTCAAAAGGTCAAGCTTCTCCTTCAAGTTTCATAAATGATTTACACATCCAATATGTCCATATTTATTTAATTAAAGAATAATTTAATTGTTCAAAAATGTTCAATTTTAGTAATTTTTTCAATTGTATAATTATTTAAGATAAGATACATTTTCATATAATTACATATAAATAAATATAAGATGCATAATCATGTTTAAAGTTAGTTTATTTTATTTTATTTTATTTTGTTGTATTTGAATGGGATTATAATGAGGAGTTGTCATATAGAATAATACAAAAGCAAAGAGGAGAGTAGAGAAAATTTTACCGAAACATAAGAAAAAAGGAAGAAAAAGTTAAAAGAAGAAGTAGTTTTCAGTATAATGGAAGTAATAAGACTTGTTGTTTGAAAGCTTTATAGGAAAAAGAGAGGAAATAACACTCAGTTTGTTTGAGTTCGCCACTGCTCAGCTTTGGATACCATTTTACTATGTTTGCCTAACAGAATCATTTCTAATATGGACACATCTATTTATATACATATAAATAAATATAACCAATTTCCATTCTAGAAAAAGATGTTCATGTCTAAATTAATAATTAATAAATCATTACAAAAAATAAATTAATAAAATAATAATAAATCTCATTCGAATAAATAAATATTAATTTTAATTTAAGATATTGTAATTTGACCGATTATATACCATTTGCTTAGTTTATTCTTTTGGAATATGTACGTAATATCATGTTTTGATTTTCTTTTCTCATGTTTGTCTCCTTCCCATTTATATGCATCCAGTAAGTATTTTTATGGTTAATATTTTAAGTTTGAATAGATATATATATATGAAGTTTTAGTTGTAAAATAATTTATTCGTTAATTTCTACATCATATATTTTTTTTTTATAAACCATGTAAACTATATTATTCAACATCTTGTTTTAAGTATAATGGAATTTATTATCATTTATTGAACATTATTTCACCTCTCTCTTAGATTAAAAAGCATATACAAAGTCCAAATCAACTATTGGATCATCAGATCTTCAATTTTTAGCTTTGAAAATTATTATAATTTATGAGTTCGTAGATGCATGGGTTTGTATAGATTACACTTGTAATTAATGCACTAATTAATCTATAAAATAATTTTACGAGTCTTCAAAATTAATTAATATTAATAAAGCTGATTTTGTTTGGAAATCAACTTTGTAGATGGATTGGATTATAATTATTACCATTTTTCAAGTTTCTGTAAATATTCATAATTTGAGCATACTTGCGGAAGAGCTTCATTGGAATTTTGATGCTTGAAGCAAATCAATTAATGCACAAATATAATGCCTCTCACAAGATATATATGAGTTTCACATTAAGGCTTCACTATATATGTATGTGTGTATATACATAATGTATGTATATTGACATGAATCTAAGAATCCTAGATCAACCGGGCACAATCATCTACCAGTTAAATTTTATTTCGATATAGATTCTTAATCCTAAACAATTAATTAATCCAATCATGTATATAAATTTTGTTACAATTATAAATACTATTGTATAAAAATTCTTAAAATTTTGATTATAAATTAAATTAAATGATAAATCAAATATTGATGAAATAGGTCACTGTGTTGTTTTTATTGTTCATGTTATATAAGATAAATTAATATACACTATTATTACGATAAAAGCTTTCATTATTATGTAGTGAATTGATTAATAAACTAGTATAGAATGCTAACCCTTCTCATATTGCACGTTCCATTTTGCATTTACCCTTTTTGTTGTATAATATCATCATTATACTGTTCACAAAGAAGACAGTTTATTGTCTCAGAGATGATGAGAAGTTTCCAAAAAGATCAGCGAAACAAGAGGAAGACGACAGGAAAAGTCTGAGTTCACAAACAAAAGAAAAAACAGTTGTTGGAATTTACTCCAGAAATATGCAGGCGGAATGCCACCGTTTTCCGGGTAGATTCAAGATTGTCTGGCTAAGTTGGCTTTGCCTGGAAAGCATTTTTTACTGCTCAAAGGTCGAAAGCTGTTAGTAAGTTTAGGTGAAGTGGGCAGGAAGCAGTTGCAGAGGTGGGGAGGCTGACGGCGGCCCTCCATTCTCTTTTCATTCTTTCTTATTCTTTCCATTAATTTTTTAATCTTCAGATATTTGTTTTTTCATATCATATTATCCTTATTTTATAAAAATTCAAACATTTTATATATAAATTAAAATTATCTAACTTTAATAAATCAAATTAAGGGACAGTCTTAAAATTAAGGAGTGGAGTTTGATCTATTACAGTTTGGTTGCTTAAGATGGTGGCTTGTTGATTCTATCAACACTTTGATTTGATCGGTAAATTGCATATGCTGTAGACGTCATCCGTTGATTTCTGGTTGTCTCCATGCGACACCCACACCCTTCAATCAACCATTAAGAAACCCAATTAGCCAAAAAAAGATAGTATATATATACATACATACATACATATATATATATATATATATATATAGTGCCAAGGAGACAATCCCTTATCTCATACTAATCATCACCAATCAACCATACTAACAAATGATAACATCCATCCTAATCTATTTAAATAATCCATCTCGGATTGAGATTTTAAAAATGAAATAATAATCTAAAAATTATTTTGATGAATCTTTTTAGTTAAAAATAAACTTACATCAAATAGAAAGTCAAACATTCACAACAAAAAAATAAAGCCTTCATTATTTGATGTTTTATGATTATTGTATGTATGAATAATAGAAATTATGACAAAAATAAAACCATTTGATGTTATTTTTTTGTTACAGATTTAATGATGGAAATACCAATGATTTTAATTATATTGCTATTTTCATTATTATTTTGCTAAGACATTTCATCTTAAATTATTGTAATCAAATAGTGACAGAAATATTTGATCACTATTTTATTACAAAATTTTTTATCTTCAAATCCTCTTACATCTATCCCTATTTTGTTATGAAATTTATAGCTTTTAAAATTCATCTCTGATTTGTGATAGATCTTTTCTATCACTATTTTGTTACGGATTTTTATCCATCATCATTTCCATCATTAAATTACATATCATATTTTACATTTTATAAAAAAATTAAAAATTAAATAAAATTATAAAATTATAAAATTATAAATTTAGAAACAATTCTAATTCAAAATTGAATAAATACAATAATCCATATCATATAATTATTAATCATGATAAAAATCTTATAGAGTTTCCTTTGTAATTTGAATATTTCAAAAATTTAACACTTGTAAAATAACACTTCTATAATACACAATATCTATTAGTAAGATTCTTCACCCCCAACTCTATAACTTTCATTCAAAAATTTCACATGATAGGTTTGCAATGAAGTTAAAAATAACAAAAATATAGTTAATATAGCTAACATCATTTTAATAATATATAACATCGTTTCATTCATGTTTGAATAAAAAAAGGAGAATTGATAAAAACAAGTACAAGTCAATATGTCTATGATGCATCAGTAGTATCAGTAGTATCATCAACATCATGACCATATGTTGTAACGGGATCAAAATGAAAAACAAGTAACATTGTATCAGATGGATAAACTATAATGGCGGTATCAATTTGCTCTGTTTAGGGAGTGGATTGTCACACCCACATTTGACACCCTAGAAGTTTTGGTATTTTTGTGTATGATTGCTCAGATGTATACGTATATGTATACATATCATGATATGATTGCATGTGTATGTGCTATGTATTCTGTGACTATGTGTGTGCATCGTGATGACGTGCTGCTATGTGTATTTGCATGTATGTGAGGTGTGCGCATGATGGCATGCATGTTTAGTATGTGTTGTGGGTATTTCAGGTGGCTGGGGAGAGTATTGGAGGGTGAGAAGAGGAGTTTGGCTTGTGGTACGGGCGTACGGGATACATACAGTCATACCGAACAGGGGAAGTAAGGGGGTCTAGGGCTCCTAGAGGCCGTACGAGCATACCAAGGAGTGGTCCAGCCGTACGCATGCTCGCAGAAATTCAGGTTTGTCAGGAAATCGAGGCTCCGGTCATTTGTTCAGGGGTTTCGGTACGATAATTTTTCCGCTCTGATCTCTAATGCCTTAGAGCAGGAACAGACGCTCTAGGAAGATGAGGATCACCGGAGATCTATAAGGCAACAGTTGAGTAATTCTCATCCGTCATCATCATCATCATCACAGAAGAGTGCCAGACACGAGAGGTCAGGTGGGCCATAATCATCTGAGTTGCGACCATCGCTACCTCGTTGGACACAGAGTGAGAATGTTAGTGACCGTACTGGTTCTGAGCTACTACAGAGCAGAGGATCACTGAGGTGCTACAGGTTTGGAGGAGCAAGAAATTATGCTCGGGAGTGTCCTAGTCGGACAGTGCCGCTTAGGTCTACAGCAGTCGAGAGTAGTTTGCATCAGCAAGGTTCTGTAGATTGACCTTTACCAGGGACTGCACAGACAGAGGTTGTGGCCAGAGGCAGAGATAGGGACCGAGACAGTGTGGCTAAGGATGGTAGTCAGGGGTTAGTGAATCAACCTCGCGGAGGACCAGCAAGAGTTTACCATCTATGTCAGACTGAGCCATCGCCATCAGCGAATCTAGCAGCAGGTATAATTTCTTTTGTTAGGTTATAGATATGTTGGACCAGAATTTCGGAGATGAAATTCTTTTTAGGAGGGGAGAGTTGTCATACCCGCATTTGACACCCTAGGAGTTTTGGTATTTTTATGTATGATTGCTCAGATGTATATGTATATGTATATATGTCGTGGTATAATTGCATGTGTATGTGCTATGTATTCTGTGACTGTGTATGCGTCGTGATGACGTTCTGCTATGTGTATTTGCATGTATGTGAGGTGTGCATATGATGTCATGCATGTTTATTATGTGTTATGGGTATTTCAGGTGGCTGGGGAGAGTATTGGAGGGTGAGAAGAGGAGTTTGGCTTGTGGTACGGGCGTACGGGATACGTACGGTCGTACCGAACAGGGGAAGTAAGGGGGTCTATAGCTCCTGGAGGCCGTACGGGTGTACCAAGGAGTGGTCCGGCCGTATGCATGCTTGCAGGAATTCATGTTTGTCAGGAGAGTTGTGGACGTATGGGCGTACCAAATATGGTACGGGCGTACCATCCCTCACAGGAAGTTGGGTTTGTCAGGGTTTTTAGGTTGGTACGGGCGTACGGGTAGTGGTACGGCCATACACGACTTAAGTTGGGGTTTTTAACAGATAAACATAAGCTTCTTTCCTTATGTTCTTTCACCTTAAACCTTTCTAAACGTCCCAAACCCTAGAAAACACCTGAGGAAGGATTCTTAAGCACTGGGATAGTGCGAGAGCATGGAGTAGAAGCTAAAGCTTATTAGAACCGGGAGTACGGGCTTGTGATAGCAGTCTTCTTTCTCCAGGTCTGTGCTAGTGAGTTATGTTTGTGCTATGGTTTAGCTTCTTTTCTTATTCTATGGCCCTGTAAAGCCTAGAACTGATGTCCGGGGAATGAATCCCCTATATTTGAGCCTGTTTGCATGTTGTGTGCTTGTACTTATAGCTTTGGGTTCTGAGAAGGAACGTATCATGTATTTATTAGTTCCGAGAAGGAACGTATATTATGGCTCTTGGTTCCAACAAGGAACGTGTCTTGTAATTATTGGATGTTTGGCTTATAGGATTGCAATGTGGCTTATTCATGCATTATGAATGATGGCATAGCATAGCATGGTGAGGGGATGAAATAAGGGTGGCGATATGAAGGTATGAGATGTACCGGTATCTATCAATTAGGGGGTGAGATGCTCCTACTGGTGTGAGAGGTGCCAGTACTAATTGGTATGATACGGGGGTGAGATGCTCCCAGAAAAGAGTGTGAGAGGCACCAAACCAAAGGTGAGTGCATAGTATTATGGAGCATTCATGATTGTGTGATTAGGCAGAGATTGCCGGTATGCATGATAGGTAGAGATTGCCGGTATTGCTTGTACTACTGATGTTCGGGTTGTGTGCCGTGTGATTAGCTGTGTGCCGTATGCTTGGTTGTATGCCGTGTGGATTGACTTGCGTATGTGTGTTACGTGTTTTGTGTTCCTAGCACCACTGAGATTATTCTCAGCATTTATCATTTGATGAACGTAGGTCCGAGTTTAGAGGGTGAGCACCGGGATTAGAGGTATAACAGCTGGTTCGTGTCATGGACTTCTGGACGGACTCTTGCAGCTTGTGTATTTGTGCATATTCCTTTGTATTTGTAGTAATTGGCAGTATACTAAATGTATTATATAAGAATCGATGTATATCCAGGAGTTTCTTATTTTTTATTTAATCTTTCTGTTATTGGATTTTTATACGAGCATTAGAGTTTAAAATCCCTTGTAGTATAATTATTATTTTCCTGAGATGGGAAAAATAATGATTATGCTACGGGATCATGTCGTCACCCCTTGGGTCTTAGGTCGGGGTGTGACATGTTTAAGTGGTATCAGAGCTATGGTTAGCTCGTTGGGCTATGGTTGCTCGGGGAGCAATGGTTAGCTTGTATGTGTTGCTCGTGTACATTTATATCTACTGCCAAATAGGGAATTTGCACAAATGAGAGTCTTGATAGTCCGAGCTGTTGATAGGTGCTAATGTTTATTTTTATTCAGTGATCGCATAAGTGTCAGGTACAGGATTTGATCATGTTTGATAGAGCTGGGGCTAGTGGAGCTGCGGGTGAGGGTTATGTGCATGTCTGGGATGATGTTTCTGAGGTTGGTAGTCAAGCTGAGGAGGCAGCACCACAGAGAGAGCAGGCTACCAGAGCACCACAGATAGAGCAACCTGCAGCTACTGGAGCAGATCCATTGGCAACACAGTTTGGCCAATTCTTTAGGATGCTGCAAGGGCAGATAGAGCAGGTCAGACCACCTTCAGTGGTAGTTCCCTAGAGGGAAGAGTATAAGAGAGATTTCCAAAAGTTACGGGCATTTGGGGTGATAGATTTCACAAGGACCATAGATCTGTACATTGCGGAGATGTGGCTAGAGCATACACAGCGGATTTTTTGACAGATAGGTTGCCCAGATGAGGTGAAGCTGGACTACATCATCTCACTGTTACAAGATGATGCTTATGAGTAGTGGAAGATGATTCCACAGAGTCTAACTGAGCTGCCGGTACTAACCTGGCAAGATTTTTTGAGGGAATTCTGAGATAAGTATGTTTCGAGTGCGTATACGGATCGGAAGCTACAGGAATTCCTAGGATTACAGTAGGGTAACATGATAGTGGCTGAGTACGAGATGGAGTATACCCGTTTGGCTTATTATGCTGGTCATATCTTGACGATGAGCAGAAAGAGGTACAAATGGTTTGAGCAAGGCTTGAGACCGAGGCTCCGATCATATGTTCAGGGGTTTCGGCACGATAATTTTTCCGCTCTGATCTCTAATGCCTTAGAGCAGGAACATACACTCCAGGAAGATGAGGATCACCGAAGATCTATATGGTGACAGTTGAGTGATTCTCATCCGTCATCATCATCATCATCACAGAAGAGCACCAGACACGAGAGGTCAGGTAGGCCACAATCATCTGAGTTCCGACCACCGCTACCTCATCGGACACAGAGTGAGCATGTTGGTGACCGTAGTGGTTCTGAGCTACTATAGAGCAGAGGATCACTGAGGTGCTACAGGTTCAGAGGAGCAGGACATTATGCTTGAGAGTGTCCTGGTCGGATAGTGCCGCTTAGGTCTACAACAGTCGAGAATAGTTTGCATCAGTAAGGTTCTGTAGATCGACCTTTACCAGGGACTGCACAGACAGAGGTTGTGGCCAGAGGTAGAGATAGGGATCGAGACAGTGTGGTTAAGGATGGTAGTCAGGGGTTAGTGAATCAACCTCACGAAGGACCAGCAAGAGTTTACCATCTACGTCAGACTGAGCCGTCACCATCAGTGAATTTAGCAGCAGGTATAATTTCTTTTATTGGGTTATAGATGTGTTGGACTGAAATTTCGGGGATGAAATTCTTTTTAGGAGGGGAGAGTTGTCACATCTACATTTGATACCCTAGGAGTTTTGGTATGTTTGTGTATGATTGCTCAGATGTATACATATATGTATATATATCGTGGTATGATTGCATGTGTATATGCTATATATTCTATGACTGTGTGTACATCATGGTGTATTTGTATGTATACGAGGTGTGCGCATGATGGAATGCATGTTTAGTATGTGTTGTAGGTATTTCAGGTGGCTAGGAAGAGTATTGGAGGGTGAGAAGAGGAGTTTGGCTTGTTGTACGGGCATACGAGATACATACAGTCGTACTGAATAGTGGAAGTATGGGGGTTTAGGGCTCTTGGAGGCCGTACGGGCGTACCAAGGAGTGGTCTGGCCGTACGCATGCTCGCAGGAATTCATGTTTATCGGGAGAGTTATGGACGTACGGGCGTACCGTCCCTCGTAGGAAGTTGGGTTTGTAAGGGTTTTTAGGTTGGTACGGGCGTACGGGTGATGGTACGGCCGTACACAACTTAAGTTGGGCTTTTTAACAGATAAACATAAGCTTCTTTCCTTATGTTCTTTCACCTTAAACCTTTCTAAACATCCCAAACCCTAGAAAACACCTAAGGAAGGATTCTTAAGCACCGGGATAGTGCGAGAGTGCGGAGTAGAAGCTAGAGCTTGTTAGAACCGGGAGTACGGACTTGTGATAGTAGTCTTCTTTCTCCAGGTCTGTGCTAGTGAGTTATGTTTGTGCTATGGTTTAGCTTCTTTTCTTATTCTACGGCACTACAAAGCCTAGAACTGATGTCCGAGGAATGAATCCTTTGTGTTTGAGCTTATTTGTATGTTGTGTGCTTGTGTTTGTAGCTCTAGGTTCCAAGAAGAAACGTATCGTATGTTTTTTGGTTCCGAGAAGGAACGTATGTTGTGGCTCTTGGTTCCGGGAAGGAACGTGTCTTGTAATTATTGGATGTTTGGCTTGTAGGATTGTCATGTGGCTTATTCATGTATTATGAAGGATGGCATAGCATATCATGATGAGGGGATGAAATAAGGGTGACGATATGAAGGTACGAGATGTACCGAGGTATGAGATGTACCGAGGTACGAGATGTACCGGTATCTATCAATTAGGGGGTGAGATGCTCCTACTGGTGCGAGAGGTGCTAGTACTAATTAGTATGAAACGGGGATGAGATGCTCCCAGAAAAGAGTGCGAGAGGCACCAAATCGAGGGTGAGTGCATAGTATTGTGGAGCATTCATGATTGTGTGATTAGGCAGAGATTGTCGGTATGCATGATAGGCAGAGATTGCCGGTATGCATTATAGGCAGAGATTGCCGGTATTGCTTGTGCTACTTATGTTCGGGCTGTGTGCCGTATGCTTGGCTGTATGCCGTGTGGATTGACTTGCGTATGTGTGTTACGTGTTTTGTGTTCCTAGTACCATTGAGATTATTCTTAGCGTTTATCATTTGATGAACGTAGGTCCGAGTTTAGAGGGTGAGCACCGGGATTAGAGGTACAACAGCTGGTTCGTGTCATGGACTTCTGGACGGACTCCTGCAGCTTGTGTATTTATGTATATTCCTTTGTATTTGTAGTAGTTGGCAGTATACTAAATGTATTGTATAAGAATCGATGTATATCCAGGGGTTTCTTGTTATTTATTTAATCTTTCTGTTATTGGATTTTTATACGAGCATTAGAGTTTAAAATCCCTTGTAGTATAATTATTGTTTTCCTGAGATGGGAAAACGATGGTTATGCTACGGGATCATGTCGTCACCTCTTAGGTCTTGGGTCGGGGTGTGACATGGATAGTTGAAAATCTCAACTATTAATGTCACACCCTCATATGCACCTTAAATTCATGCATGCATATGTATTCTATGATCATGCTATAATAATGTGCAAGCATGGATTAATTATGTTAAATGTTAAAGTATATATGTATGCATGTATTTCATGGTAAGAGAATACATGAAGTATAAAAAATGTTTAAAGTGTGAATGTATTTATAAAGGTAAGGTACGAATATGATTTATGCATGTTTGATGGTAATAAAATGAAAATAAACTTAAAGGTGATTATTAGTTAATTAAATGTTCTTAAAGTGCTAATGTGAATTATTATGTATATACATATATTATTTATTTAGTTGAAAGGTGAATAATGGAAAGAGAATATATATAGACAAGTTGTAAGCATAAGAAAAACATATATGACATGTTTATGCTATAAGAATGCAAAAGGAGTGAGTTGTGAATGATTTAGATAAGGAAAATATTATGAAATGATATAAAGGTGAAGCAATTCCATATGATATGGAAATTTGTAGAGAAAGAAATGAAAAGAAAGTGAGAAGATGTTTAAAGTGATAAATGTGCATAAGATGCATTATAGATGTGAATTCAACATGCTTATGTTGAATGCTTTACATGAAGCTAAATGATGGAATTTATATGTGATATATGATGTTTTAGCATTTTAGACATGTTATTATATGAGAAAGTATATGTTAAAATATGTAAATAAAAGTTTAAATGAAGTTAGAATTTATTATAAGTTAAGTAGTGATTAATGATATAAATATCATTTCATGAAAAGAAAAGGGTAATTTTAGAAACTGATTTATGTATGGTATGTATGTACATTCATGTAATGTATGACATGCATGATGTTTATGTGAATATAATGTAAAAATGATTATAAAAGAAAAGGAATTAAATTGGCATAAATAAATGAATATTAGCTTGTCATGTATCGTTACATGATTGGTTACTTCTTTAATATAGTCAAATAAAAAAAATAAGTCTAATATTATGTAAATTAGGAAGGCAAGTTGGTTTTTCATTCCCTCTCCATTCCATATTCAAAATCTTCTTCTCCTCCTTCCTCTTTACATTATAATTTAGGGTAAATCCATTTTCAAGACTCAACGGAGGAACAATGACAGTGACTACTAATCATCTAAACAGGTTGAAAGTTTACAAGGAAGTATATAGATCCAGAGACACCAAATCAGCATAACTATTTATATGCCAAAGTTTCCAAAATGTCAAGTACTCCTGAGTTATACAATTATGCAACTATGTATATGAGTCTAAAGCAGTAAATAATTGCATTAATGTTTATTAAGTATATATGTATTTCAAAAGTTTAAAAGAAAAATATTTTTACATATCCCTTATGGAATAATTAATAATTTTCACTTATTTGGAAACTGTTAACTATTCTACTAGAGCATGTTACATCGTGAGGGGTGTGACAATTAACTCTTATTGCAGCTAATCATAAATACTTAGTATCCATGCCTCTATGGAAAGATCAATAACATCAACAAAGGCATCACATAAAACATCAGAAACTTCTTATCTAATCACATCTTTTAAATGTTTTTGTAGCTATGGCTGAGCAGAGCTCCCTGGTAGTCCATAAACAAATGTGCTAGTTGATGCACTATTGTAGTAGTTGGTAGTCTGGAAATCAATACCATAGACTTATCCCTTTAAGGCTTCACCTACAACCTTTAGGTGTATGTGAGATTCATCAATGATAATGTTTGATTTGCTTACCACCTCCCACAACTGAGTAACATGGTTCTGATAAAATATAAGAAGAGTGTAATTAATTTTGATATGAAATTTAAATGAAGATGTCACTAAAATACTTCATATCTACATTAATTTGATGTGACCTCTCATCCAAGAAGTTGACTCAATCATGCTTTCATGTATGCATGTACACAAAAAGCTTATGAGGGGTTGACTTTTTACCTTAATTTTGCTTCATCTACAAAGTAAACATATGAAATAATAAGCAAGAAATATTAACAAAATTCATAAATTTCTATACAAAAAATAACATTTTACCAAATCTCTCTTGTATTCAAACATAGTCTTTAAGCCACAAGTGTGCGCAATCAACAATTATGTCTCAGGTTACCTCCAATAATGCTCCTATGCAATCCAAGTCTCCTCACTACAATACACAAGTCTTTATGTCTTAGTTTTCAACTTGTTGATCATATTTTTATACTTATTACAAAGTAATTATTAATGTTCAATAAATTATGAAAATGTAATATGATAATAAATTCTAAATACATGTAAAAATTAAATTCATAAAAATAAATGATCGTGTCATCACCTTATTCCTCCAAGCTTGATAGATTACCTCAGTAGAAAGTTAGGTTTCGTCTAAATAAAATTATTTTTATAAATATAAGACAATATTTTAATAATGAATAATGATTTTATTGAAAGATTTCACCAAAAACAAATCATTACCTTAAACTCCTCTTAATGTAGTTAAATAATAGGTATGGGTACTACCAGCCAAGAAGTGTCCTCTGCAACTAACCTTTTGGTGAAAAAGCTCTCACATCTGCATGGTACATCTGAATGATAGCTCCAACCTATAAAAAAACATTTAAAAAATGAAACATATTATTGACATGTTCTATAATAGTAAATGTAAAGTTTATAAAACTTATATCTTATTTTCAATATGACATTGAAATTGATATCGTTAGGTAGCAATAATAACTACAGAATCGAATCTTATAGCAGTTGTTGATGAAGCATACGTAGATGCAGATGTTGGTGTAGTTAGGGGTATAGCTATGCGGATACCTACAACTACAGATGGTGCTATAAATATCTATTATTATAATAAGAAGTATGGTTGTATGGATATCTGCAACAATAGGCGGTGGTATAGATATACCAAGATACGTAGCTGACTATGTGGCAATGTGAACTATAGTTAATAAAATAACATATGTAGGTGAAATAAATAACATTATTGTTATATTAATAACAACTAACTATAATATGGATGTTTGTAGCAAAGAAGTAAATACATCACACATTGCTAAATAACTTGGTCTCATCAGTCAACAAGCATGGAATGATGTTGATCACCCATCCTTCACATTGAAGTCTTTTAGTCATACATGCATAACAGTTTAAAAATAAACACGATCGTCATTAATATATGATTTGAAAGATTATTGAAAAAACCATCATAAACATAAAGATAATAGCATGAATACAAAGAAATAAAGAAAGAGTAATCTTATATCTTTCTTTCATAATAAATTTTTATAATATAATTGCATTACCCATGTAATTTACTTCCACTACTTTCAAAATCTTCAATTTCATCAACTTCATCATTAAAATTCGTACTGGATATTGCATCATCGATTATATCATCATCTTTACTATAACACTAACTATAAATAGATAAGCTTTTTCTTGTTATGTTTTAGTTCAGAGTTTCATTTCTTTTGCATAGGGTTGAACTAATTATGTTTAATATTTTTTATAAAATAATAATTTTTGTTTTCGGCATAAAATGCATGCAAGATTATTAGTAAGGTGAAGTGAATGTTTTAGGTTTCCCTTATGTAAAATGACATAATTTTAAGGTGTATTGGCTCAAATTTTATTATTTTGATTACAAAATAACTTAATGGTACGTATATATTTCTTTAATAATAACTCTATTTTTATTTAAATAAATAATAAAAATTTTATATAATTTTGTTAGACCCAAGATTTTGATGTGTATATTTTATGTGAGTCAATTTAAGTTATTTGCAATTTAAAATCATTTTTCTATGTTTGGTACGGGCGTACCAATTTGCTTTGTTGTGTAGTACGAGCATACCGCTTCTTGCAGGAAATTTGGTTTGTCAGGAAACCTATTTTGGTACGGGTGTACCATTGCTCACAGGAATTTTGCTTGTCTAGAAAATTATTTTGATACGGGCGTACCAATAGTTGGTACGGTTGTCCCTAGTTCCTGCATGTTTTTAAATTATGTCTTTTTAAATTGGTACAGGTGTACCATATATGGTACGATCGTATGCAACTTTCCAAAAAGGCTTTAAACCCTTTCTAACGGTTTTATTTATATAAGAACACATATCTTCTTTTCAAATTGTACGATTATTTTTTGTAGAACAAAGATTTCTTTGAGCTTCAATCTTCAATTGCAAGTAAGTCTACTTATTGTATTGTGATTCTAGCATTGTAAACTCTCTTTGTATCGTATTCTCATAACCTAGTGTTGGGTTTTGTATTTATGGGTTGGTGTGAGATTAATGCTTGGAGCATTAAGTTGTATTTGAGAGTTTGTTGGACCTTGGGGTCCTTGATTTTAGTTTTGGTGTTAGACAAATAATGTTTTATGAAAATTATTGAAGTTTTGAGTGTTTTAAGTTTCATCCGGGCGTACCAGTTTTGGTATGGGCATACTAATATGTGGTATGGCTGTCGCACCATAAATTTTGAGCTTCTCAGATTGATTGGGATGAACCGGATCTTTATCATCACTGTTTGCCTTCACGGGCGTTCCCGGTTCACCCTGGTGCAATTCAGGGTTCGATTTAGGGTTGCAGTTGAGTCTTTTTTTTATCTTTCTGAGCCTCATACCCGTTCGGGTATCTTTGGTTAGGTTAGGGTATGTCACTTACCCTTTCGGGTAAGTTTGGTTTTGGCTTGTTCGGGTATGTTTTTTACCCGATCGGGTAAATTATCTTACCCGATTCGCTTCTTTAGGATACTCGATCAGGTATGTTCATGGGATCTGTTATAATTTGAAAGGTAGGTATTTTGGCGGGAGGGGACTAAGACTTAGGGTTTGAAATTCCATTTTTCTCTCAATTTTGCTAAAAACCGCGAATTGGAAACTTGATTTTAGTTCATTAATTGATTGAAAGTGATTAAATCTCATAGAATTCAACTTGTTTTGATTAGTTTAATTGATTTTCA